>JBCEWE010000489.1:1265000-1355000 GCA_039877035.1 Silurus lanzhouensis
GTAGTAGTAATAGTAGTAGTAGTAGTAGTAGTAGTAGTTGTTGTAGTAGTAATAGTAGTAGTAGTAGTAGAAGTAGTAGTAGTAGTAATAGTTGTTGTAGTAGTAATAGTAGTAGAAGTAGTAGTAGTAGTAATAGTTGTAATAGTAGTAGTAGTAGAAGTAGTAGTAATAGTTGTAGTAGTAATAGTAGTAGTAGTAGTAGTAGTAATAGTTGTAGTAGTAATAGTAGTAGTAGTAGTAGTAGTAGTAGTAGTAGTAGAAGTAGTAGTAGTAGTAGTAGTAGTAGTAATAGTAGTAGAAGTAGTAGTAGTAGTAATAGTTGTAGTAGTAATAGTAGTAGTAGTAGTAGTAGTAGTAGTAATAGTTGTAGTAGTAATAGTAGTAGTAGTAGTAGTAGTAGTAGTAGAAGTAGTAGTAGTAGTATTGAACACAAAAACACTCAATAAAATGTAAAAGAAAACATGCACCAATTTTATTTATTTTTATTTCTTTGTGCTATAATGCTCTATTTATTATCTTTTAAAAATTCACCGTGCAATAACTTTATACATTTAGTCTTTTTTATATATTTATTTACCTTTTTTTTCCTCTGCAACTGGAAGCTTCTGTCACCAAAACAAATTCCATGTAAGTGCAAACATACTTGGCAATGAAGCTCTCAGATTCTGATTCTGATTCTTGTGCCTACCTGGTTACAAAATGATTAAAGTATTGTTAAAAAAAATATAAATCTTGAACATAATATATAGAAATATACACTATATGGGCAACTATGTGTTAGATTGGTATATGTTTTTTGAATATCCACTTCCACAATTTGTCCCTATTTCCTGATTGATTAAAAGCTCTTATGGGAAGATGTCCCACTAGATTTTGTGGAGATCCATTCAGCTACATGACTGTTAGTAAATTCAGGTACTGATGTAAGTGAGAATGTTTGGAGGCCTGATGTGCAGTCAGTGTTCACATTCATTCATGTTCATTAGGATTGGAGCTCTATAGCAGGACATTTTCCACTCCGAACCATGTAAAGCAGATCTTCATAGAGCTGGAGCTTCCTGCACAGGTGTATTGTCATGCTGGAACACTTATATATGGGTGGAAAATAATACTTTTTATCTATATAATATATAAAGATTTACTGGAAGGTTTTCTTTATTGTTATAGTTGTTTTCTTCAGAATGATGCTAATTAAATTTGGACATGACACTCAAAATGACAAATCCTCACTCTGATAGATCGCTCAGAATCCCATTTTAGCCAGTCAGTCATATTTTTTTTAATATATGCATTTCTTGCAATAAGCATAATTGTGTACTTAGGTACTAAACATTTTCCAAGCCCAGGAATGTTTCTCGGTTGATTCACTTGCTGAAATTGCTGGGAAATAGCTGAAATTCCTTAAGCTCACCCTTTAAACAGTACATATTTCTAAGACTTTTCTTTCGAGCAAACATACTGCTGGTTTATATTTCACAGTTTTTGACGTGTCCACTTGAGATAATGCTCTACTGTGCCCCATACAGCCATCAACGCTTCAACGATTACATGAACACTGTAAACTATCTGGGCATGTGTGAATTCTACACATGTGTTAGTGTCACAACATGTCAGCTGCCTGCTGTAAGCGCATGGGTTGCCAGGATAACACACAAACCCACTATTAGCAACACACACACACACACACACACACACACACACACACACACACACACACACACACACACACACACACACACACACACACACACTTCTGTATTGTCAATTAGAGCAGAAATCGTATTTGTGGAGCCCCAAACCATCTATCAAATCACATGTTCTTTTATCTGCCAGTGTCTCTTTCTACCTGTAATTCGTTTTGGGACAGGAGATAAGATTCATTAAAGCATCGAAAGAAGAATTCACTCGGCCATATTTCCTCATCGATGGCCGTTTAGAAGCTCTGTTTAAAAGATTTCTTTTGTCAGGCCTTTTGTTAAAAAACAAAAAACGTGGTCTGTAGTGTTTAAATGTCATTAGGTTTGCAGCGGAGGCGATGCTGGATTTCAGCCACTCGTGCCCCTGGAGCTTTATGGTATTGTCCAGCTGCTTCAGTGCTTCTTTAGGTGGAGATACTTCATTCTGCTTGGACACAATCAGTAGATTACTTCTCCATAACAGCAGCTCTGACAATTGATCTGCAAGTCTTAGATGAAAGCACTTTAATATGCCTTTAATAGGTTTTAATTTGCTGCCATTCTTTCATTAGGAACTTAAAAATGGACAAAAACAACAGCAACTGAAAATATATTGAATAGAATAAAATGTTTCTAGTATTTCAGAGTATAAGTTTGCAGTAAATCAATCAAATATGAAATTAATTACATTATTACACCTACACTATATGGGAAAAAGTATTGGGACACCTGACTTCTCCATCAATATACAATTCTTTCCCAAACTGTTAATAATGTCACTGAATGGGTAAAAGGTTGATCTATCAAAGCCATGGTTTTGTCCTTTTGAGCATTATTCTGAAGAGATCAACCAGAGCAATAACAAATAAGTGGAGGTTATTAAATCTAGACTATATGTGGAACGAGATGTTCAAAAAGCACACATCTTGTGGTCCGGTGTCCACAAACTTTTGTCCATGAACTGTATCTCTGGCCATTTGAAATTATTTCTAGCTTGGTCTAGCTTTTTTTGCTCATCTGAAAATTTCTCAACAATAAGGAAACTACAAGCTTGAAATGAGCAATAATGAGAAAAAATAAGATTTATAATATTTAAATTATATTTATTTTTTATTTATGTTTATAATAAAAAAATAGTAGACAAATGTGAATATATGCAAGATATTTCTGCTTGCTAAATGATTTTTGATATCGTTTATAGTATATAACCTTCACGAAAGGAGTCTTCAGTGTCAGCACTTTTTAACAGTCAGAAGAAGAGATGTAACTAGGACAGTATCCAACATGGGAAAATGTTCCAAACACATTTTGTGCTTCATGGTTCTTCTTAAACCTGAAAATAGAGTCTACTGGCGAGGTTTTTATACTGTAGCATATTTTAATATGAAGGAAGTGGAAGGTCAGGGGTTAATCATTGGACTTCTGATCTAAAGGTCTTCAGTTTCAAAACAAGCACCAAGAAGTTGCCACTTCTGGACCCTTGAGCGAGGCCCTTAACACTGAACTGCTCAGTTGTATATGAAAAAAAAAGATAAGTGAAAATTGCTTGTGATGAAAGAGTCTGCCAAATGCTATTAATGGGAAAATTGGTTGGAAATTGTTTTGTAGATATTTACAACATTAAACCTCAGAATAAAGAATAAAGCACTTCAGGATGTGTTGTTATTGGGGAAAAAAATAATAATTAAAAAAATAAAAAGAGAAAGAGAAACAAGTCCACCAAAGGTGAATTAAACAACTATCAGTATCTTTATTAATTCCTCTCAAATTAACCTATAACTACTCCATTACTACTAATACAGCTTACAGTTTCAGTGCTAATCATTACTGTGCCTGTGTGTGTGTGTGTGTGTGTGTGTGTGTGTGTGTGTGTGTGTGTGTGTGTGTGTGTGTTAATAGGAGGGAGAGAGCATGATGGAAAGAGGGTGGGCTGTAGGCAGATGGTCCGGCTGCTGCGGAGTCTTCACCGGTGGAAATCCCAGAGAACTTAACCCATCCTCCACTGGGTAGAGATGGCGAGATGAACAGCAACAATACCCTCACCATATTGTCATTAGTGCTACTTATAGGCAGCAGCTCATACCACTGTTACACACAACTGCCCTGCTGAGACATCTGTCACACACCGGAGAGGGGGGGGGGGGGGGGGGGGAATACCTGTTATTTATACGTTCACAGCCAAAACTGTTCAGAAATGAATTTTAAGTGTAACAGTAAAACAAGTGGAATAGGTTGCTAGTGAGCTCCTCTCTGGCTCACAGACTCAGTGATGCACTCTGCTGGCACTAGTGTGGCTAACCCTTCTTTTCTATGTCCATTTTGCTTTGCAGGTTGCAATCTGTTAGCCAGATGTAACAAAACATTTGTGTGTGTGCAGAAGTTGGATTCAGCTTTGACAATGTGGGGTACTTTCAAAAGACTTAAAAAGGTACATATACAGTGTCAGTCAAAAGAAAAAACTTGATAAGAGCCAAAAATTCACAAGAGTTGGACAGTGAATGAGTGGATGGAAGTTCTGTTGTTGTGTCTAACAGAAGAACTTGTGTATGATGGAAAACAGGAGAGAATATCTCATCCCCACAGTCACACATGGAGGTGGAAGCTTAATATTTTGGGGTTGTTTTGGAGCAGAGACGGTTGGAGACTCAAAGGAACATCAAAGGAAGTTTTACAAGAGACACGGCAAATCATTTCAGCTGAATGAAACAAAGTGGATGCTGAGTGTGTAAATCTGTTCTTCATAATAAGGGAGGATTTTTAATGGAATTAAATTGGAACATCTAAATATTTATAGATTTGTTTGTTCAGAGTAAAATCTTTATACTGTTTCAATACCGAGTTTGTTGAATAGAAACAAAAGGATCATGCATCTCAAAAACCATAAAAGACTCACAGACAGTTTCTGTACAACAAAAGCGAATAAATGAATAATATTTTATTGATATTAAACAAGAAAAAAGAGGTGCTGACAGTTAAGTCATTATTTAACTCCTATGTGCTAGGCTGTCAGCTTAACTGGATGTTCTCATGTACATAAAGTATTACATTAATGAGCATCAAACAACTGGTACTTTACACTATAGGTGATTGTGGGTAAATTGTGGGTACCCAAGATCAATGAAAACGTGAATGAAAGTACAATAATAATAATAATAATAATAATAATAATAATAATAATAATAATAATAATAATATTTAATAATAATAATAATAATAATAATAATAATATTTAATAATAATATTAATAATAATAATAATAATAATAATAATATTTATTAATAATAATAATAATAATAATAATAATAATAATAATAATAATAATATAATAATAATAATAATAATAATAATAATAATAATAATAATAATATTTAATAATAATAATAATAATAATAATAATAATAATAATAATAATAATAATAATATTTAATAATATTAATAATAATAATAATAATATTTATTAATAATAATAATAATAATAATAATAATAATAATAATAATAATAATAATAATAATAATAATAATATTTAATATTTATTAATAATAATAATAATAATAATAATAATAATATTTAATAATAATAATAATAATAATAATATTAATAATAATAATAATAATGGTCAGTAGTCTATAGATAATTTTGTAAATGAAGGAAAATCTGATATTTTTACTTCTTAGTTCTTATTAAACATTACAGAGGTTTAATTAATAATGGAGCTGTAATTATCTAACTAATGCTAATTTAAACTGATTTGTAGTTATATAGTAACACATAGCATGATAACTGTAGTCAAGACAAGTCATGTTCTTAGCACGATTACAGATTTAAGAGTTCATATGAGGTTTATATGAGGATATTAGATTGCGATTACAAGATCATTTTAGTAATTTAAATTAGATTTTTTAAATCTGTCTGTCTGTCTGTCTGTCTGTCTGTCTGTCTGTCTATCTATCTATCTATCTATCTATCTATCTATCTATCTATCTATACATAAATAAATATATATGGGTCATTGAAGCCTGTAATACACTCTTTTATCTCGTTCACTTCCATGTAATATCACAAGAGGGCACACCAGCATTACAGCATTATAATCTCCCTCTACTCTCAGTGACCTTGTTATTCTCTGCATTATCACATCCTCCCTTGGCTAAATGTGTCCTGTATAGCAAAAGTGCTGATTATGTACAGTTATCTAGAGCTCTGCCTCTGAAAGGAAGTGATTTAAAATGTGAAAGCATGGTTAATAAACCAAGTCATACAGAAACATAAGGCAAACGTTTAAACAGCAGGTCCTGCACGTGTAAATAAATTGCTTTTTGTATTTTTGTAGAGATTTTCAATGAGGCCAACATCTTTTATATTTATTTTCATTTTATTTATTTTTTTTATTTGTAGAGCACTTTTAAAAATGGACATTGTCCCAAAGCAGATTTACAGAGATAAAGAGGTTAGACAGTTCTATAAAATAATCTATAAGTGTGTTCCTTGTGTCCTCATCCTCATCACACAATGTCCATTTATTACAGTTCCATTATTGTTCAAGTGTTCAGTGATGGGTATTTAAATGCAACATGTGGTCCAAATCCATCCAAGATCTTGTGTTGCTCAGTAATGTATTTTGTACATATTACATATGTACACAGAAATATATACATATTTGTTTTACAAACATACACACACACACACACACACACACACACACACACACACACACACACACACACATATATATATATATATATATATATATATATATATATGGTCCTTCCTCAAACCGTTATCACAAAAGTTAAAGGCACACAAAGCCAGCACCTTGAAGATCTGCTTTACATGCGGTTGGACTGGAAGATCTCCTGCTATAGAGGTCCAACCTCACTGAACAACCTTAATATTAATGTGAAAGCTAACTGCACCCCACGCCCACTCACCTCACCTACATCAGTACCTGACTTAATGGCTGAATGAGCAAAAATCTCCACAACATCTATTGGACCATTTTCCCAGAAGAGTGGAGGTTTATTATAATAGCAAATGAAGACTAAATGTAAAATGCACATCCACAACCACCACCATGCTTTACCGTTCTAGTGCAAAAAAGCTTAATTCTGGAGCTTTCTGCCATTTATATCATTATAGTGTTGGGCTATGGTAGACTTGTGATCAGTTCTCTTATCTCCCTGGGTCATGCAGAGTCATTGTTGCTCTTAGTTACTTCTTTGTTTAATGCCCTCCTTACCTGGTTACTGGCGTTTGGTGGATGTTCTCCACTGATTGATTTGCATTTGACTTTGGATAGAAACTGCTTGAACAAACTTCATTCTCTCCTATAGAAACATTACGTCTTTGTCAAGAGCAGACACACAACATATACCAGAACATATATTTGGGAATTTTTATTGTTGTTACTTTAAATTATCAACTGATTAAAACACATCAGAACTTAAAAACCTGGCCACTTTTACATAAAATATTCTCCGCATTATGAGTTTGTAGCACCATTTGGGACGTATACAGCGCCGATGGGCAGAAGAACAGAAATTTATTTATATGTTCAGCACTGATTCATAAACAGTACATGCATGAAAGCTCTATGAGACACAAAACACAATATGAAGACACATTAAATCAGCAGAAGGCTATAAGGACCATCATGCTCGTTTCATCTTTATTCTTTCCAACCTTTTGATATCTTTCCTTTCTTTTCTCAATTCCGTCTTGCACTTTTCATTTTCTCTCTAGCACCTTCTCTACCTTTGAAACGCCGCCATCTTTGATTTTTTTTTTAATCCTTTCTTGTTTTGATATAGTATATGAAAGTAATGAGAAGTAAATAATATTTCCACTTGTTGAAGATTTTTACTACATCAGTGCAATTGAAGGGCATTTCAGTAAGACTCTAAACCACTTCAGAGACTTACGTATTTTAGTATCTGTTGCGTGTCTGTTAATTAATGTTATACAAATCGATTTTTTTATTGTCATGCATTAATAATATACAATACTGAATGTTATCAGGACATTTTAAGTGGCAGAAAAACACAATCCAAAAGATTTCTATATGCAAATCATTTTAAAACATAGAAACAAACTATACATGACAGGACAATTGACACCACCACGAAGAACGCACACGATATCCAAAAAAATCAACACTACACTTACATAAAACAACCTGGAATAATTTCTCACAGTATTATATGGATTAAGGAATATACTGAATAATTTAAATGGATATATATGCATTTGTAAATTGTAAATTTCACGTGGAGAAAAGACAATGTGATTGAAAACATTTTTTTTTATATAAAAAGACACTGTTGATTACAGGTGTAGCTATATTCTAAATTAAAATCAAGTATGAGGTGGCCTTATATTGCTTTTATTACTTATCTGAAACGCAAGTGGATTAGTGTGCTGTCATGGAGGTCGCCTTTTTGGTAGAAAATAGGAGTTTGGTAGGAGTTTAAGCATTTTTTAGCATTTCTCCTGCAAATTTGTGTGAAAAATTATTGCATTTTAAATTATAGACACTTATTCATAAATCGATTAAAGCCAATGAGCCAAACCCCTGTGTAATATGGCTGATGTCACATGACACGAACCTCACCAGTACACACTTCCTGTCTCTCTGTAGAGAAATAATTTCCAATGGCAGGATTGTATCATTGTTTAATAAGCGGAGGTGGCCAGTATTAGTCTGTTAAACACGTAGTAAAGTGTGAGGCAGAGACCCTCTGCTTTTCCTTTTCCTCCTCCGTCTCATTCTTTCAATTTATCTTCCCATATGCGGCTCGTCTCCCGTGTCAAGTCGAGGGCTCAGAAGATGGTGCTCCAGCGTTTGGGTGGAGAACGAGATCTACTTTCTCCCTGCGATCAGAAAAGAAATGCATGTTATTGCTTATTGCTTGCATCCCGTTGTGTGACCTTTCTCCAAACTTCGCTGTAAAGTGAATGAATGGTGCCTATCAATAACAATTATTGAGGAGAAGTGAAATTGGAACAAAAATAGAGATAGAAGGAATTACAGCAATCAACTTTGATCACCTACTTCCTGTGAGTGATGAGGGCAGTTTGGGCTGCTGTTTGTTTTTACAGCTTGAGACAATAGTAAAAGTACAAAGGAAGATCTTTTTGTGTTTTGATTGTCTTGTGAAAGGATTGTCTGTTGAAATAGTGTGAGGGAATAAAATCTGTGCATTAATTGTTGAGTGCATTAATGCAATTTATATAAACTTGTATGCCTTGCATAGTTAGTGGGATTAATTATTCTTAAAAAAATAAACATTTCCAGTAATATCTCTCCTACGTAAACTCATACCACAAACTTGGAGGAACACAATTATATTGGCCATCTCTGTATGATGTAGAATTACATTTTCCCTTTACATGAACTAGGAGACCCAAACAGTGCACAAAGCCAGCTTCATGAAGATAGACTTTACATGGGTTGGAATGGAAGATTTTGAACGGTCTGATACACCACCTGTGAATTAGTTGTTTCTGTAGAAATTACAACATATTCGACAGATCACACTCATTTCTATTTCCGCTTGAACTGTTATCAAAGCTGCTCTTATTGAAAATGAATCAAGACCTTCCGACTAATCAGATTTGAGAATTCAAGAACACGGACCGATAAATCCATCTGTTGTTTTAAGCAGACAATAAAAAGTATATTATTATATTTAATAAGACAAACTAGCAATCTGTATAGATGATTGATGAATTAATATGAGTCTGAAAAAGAGAATTAGGTCTTTCTTAGAATGAATAAATAATCAGGTTGGACACCATGTACAGCTGAGTTACAGCCTCCAGTGAAGGTGTCCTGCATGACCCCAGAGGACCTGGAAATGTCATGCGTGTTAGTAATGGAAAGTGAAGATATGGATCAGTGATGCCAAATGCAGTAGAGTGAGAGAAGTGGTAGATGGGTAGATAGGTAGATGACAGAATGAATAGGGATTTTGGGGATTAGTGTTTATGCAGGTGGACATGAGGCATGGCTGAGTAGTGATGGGCAAGGAAATGTGAAGTCAGGAGAAAGGGGCTTTAGGGACACTTGGTAAATTGATAGTCCTATGTAACCACTACACGTTATGGTTTTAAATGATAGAAAAGAATCTCCATGCTGAAATGAGACACATTAAA
This sequence comes from Silurus lanzhouensis, assembly GCA_039877035.1. Classification (NCBI taxonomy): domain Eukaryota; kingdom Metazoa; phylum Chordata; class Actinopteri; order Siluriformes; family Siluridae; genus Silurus; species Silurus lanzhouensis. The sequence continues at coordinate 1,274,829 of JBCEWE010000489.1, forward strand.
TACATTTAGAGTGAGGGGGGGATTTGTGATTCTGGTGTTATGGTGTTTAATATGATAACTATTTTATATATTAACAATCAGATGTTATTGTTAGCACACATTTTCCTGAACATGCCTTCTATCTTTTAGTATTTATACTGGGATCTGTACCAATTTTGGTAAAAAAGTTGCATATTGAATTTTTTTTCAAACCATTTACTCGTAAGTGTTTCAGTAAAGACATCATGTCTAACCTCTGACCTCTGTTATCTATGTCTGACCCCTCGTTTTATCTCTCCGGGGCCCTATAGCTATAACCATAACCAGTCATACATGGATTTGCCCTGCAAACTCTCACAAGTTTGCAGTGGTGTTGCTTCAGCAGGCTCACCAGGTTGAAGATTTTGGAGAGTGTGTTTTGTTCTCTGCGGCGTCTGTGGGGCGATCTGACACTCTCTGAGCGACGTGGTGGCTGTGAAGCCTACAAACATATATTTCATCAACACACTGAAGACCTGAGCTGGAAACGTTCTGCATTCTTATTTACATATTTCATCATGTTATATCATGTGATATAAAAAATGACGTAAAACTTAACCATAATTTTCCACAATATGATTTATATAATTTTTTTATAATAGTGTAGACTTTATAAGGCTGCCATGACACCTGCATCTTCTTTCAAAATAATTATCAATACTGTCAAGGTAACAGAGAAGCAAGCCATGTGGTCATTATGGAAGATAATAAAGGTCACTAAAGGTCAGTTAAGGGTAAGTATACGTAATTGTGTTGTCAGAGTGTAAAAAATGCTCATTGCTCTGATTTGGTACTGATGTCATTACCACATGAAGTTCAGTTCATTGGAGCATCTTTGTGGAAATGCGTCACGTTTGACTTTATCCAATTTATCCCTTACATGTTTTACATGAGTTTGAAAAAGAGCAACACCAAGTTATCACTGTTGGGCCCTTGTGCAAGGCCCTTAACCCTGCTCAACTGCATAAATAGGTGAATTGTAATAATAAACATTTATTAATACAATTCACCTATTTATGCAGTTGAGCAGGGTTAAGGGCCTTGCACAAGGGCCTTATTATTATTATTTGGGATTTTCTCTTATATTATAAGAAGAAAATAGAAACACAAAAAAACACAAAATTCTAAAATAAATCAGTCTCTAAATACAAATAAAAAGTATATGATTAAATTGTAATAATAAAATGGTAAGGCAGAAACAGAAAAAATAACATTAAAATTACATATATAATCTACATTTACATATAAATATAATTTAATGTAAATGAAATTTAAACATATATTTTTTAATAAAATAATTAGCATGAGTACTATAGACCTTTGCCATATATCTGACACATGAGCATGTACTAGTTCATTTAAAGCTATAAATGAGATCAAAACTTATATTTATAATTATATTTTGTTAATATATTTTGTCTATTTTGTTATATTTTATATTAAACAGGATTCCAGTAAAATGCTGCCAGTTCTGGAGTAAAGAGGTGTCATGTAGCCTTATAAGCACTGAATAAGTAAATTCTTGTAAATTTTGAAAGACTTTTACAGATACATTACATGGGCAAAAATATTGGGACATCTGACCCTGAGCTCTGACCCTCAACCCTATTGAACACCTTTAGGATGAATGTGAACACTGACTGCACCCCAGGCCTCCTCACCTCACCTACATCACTACCTGACTTTACTAACACCCTTCTGGCTGAATACATTTCCCCAAATCTCCACAATCACACTCCAAAATCTAGTTGAACATCTTCCCAGAGGAGTGAAGTTTACTATAACAGCAAATGGGGACCAAATGTGGAATGGGATTTCAAAAAGCATGAACCAAAGTTATGGTCAGATGTCCACAAACCTTTGTCCGTATAGTGTATAATAAATATGTATACAAATATTTAACATTTCTCTTGTGGTGTAAAAAGCTTCGATGGTGAAAAACTGGAAGGAAAAAAGGATGAAAAGGTTAAACATTTAGGACTTATTGTACATTAAAAGTAAAAGAAAACTTCCTACATATAAACATATGAATGAAAGTGTCGAGGTTATCACATGTACACAAAATAAGAGCAACTGCAGGTTAGTGACAAGATGAACGTGGGTGGCATAAGAGTCAAATGACATTCATCTTAAATTTTTTTCTTTATTTACGAATGTCAAAATTGCAAATAATCGTCTATAGAATCATCAATTTGAGTGCATTTAACAAATAGAATTATGACACACAATCACTGGCTATGAATTCTTAAATGTTTGCACATTTTTCCCTTTGCCACATTTTCCTTCTGGTTTATATAAAGGAAAAACTGCAGTACATCACTAAACCAGAAGAGGACACAAAAGAGTAAAAAAAGACAGAGATATTTCCCGACACAGAAAAGGAAAAAACGAGTGAGTTTGTGGGGTTGAATGACTCAGAAAATGAGCCCAGTCTCTGGGCTCCAAGAGTAGAAAACTGCTTTATTGGCTTTACCTCAGGAAAAGAAAAAAATTCTGTGCTGTGTCAAAATAGTCCAGAAGCACCACTGAACAAAAGCACCACTGAATTAAAGTGCCAGAAAATATTGACCCTCACACTACAGAGTCAGAGACACATCTGGCATTGATTTGAGCTCATAGAATCAGTGGCCTGATAGTCAAAGTGGCACACAGTCTAACCTTGACATCCATTTGGTCTTTCATCCTAATATGCTGTTATAGAAAATTTAATTAGCACCTTCAGACCAGAGCATTCACCATCTACCATATAAGTTCATGTGACCTTTTAAAATCCATTAGCTACATACAATTTGGTTTTATTGCTGAACAATTTGTTTATAATGACAGAAATAGGCTTAAACATGAACGGCTGAAGAATAAACCAGTGGTCTATTGGTTATATTTCATGCATTCTACAATACAATGTGGTTAAAATGCTCTCGATAGCAGTGTGCAAAAGCCAATATTAAAGCTTTCACTGTTGATTAAATACAAGTTTGTGCACATCAAAATATCAAACTCTGAAAAAAAAAGAATGTGTCAAATTGTTTAAAACACACTTCTTTTTCCCTATAATTAATTCATTGTGCCTAATGCTTTTTCCTTAAAAGACAACATACCCCAACTCCATTACCGTAATGAGCTTTAGAATGCATCTTATGTGTGGAGTCGAGCACCAAAGGGTAGAAAACTACAATTATACATCAGTCATTTCGTTATTTCACAGGGAAAAGAAATGGCTGTTAATGGAGAAGACACATTAGCAACAATAGAGAGGAAAGGAAAAGCTGACTGCTCAAAGCCAGGGAGGGCTGCCTATGGAGATGACTGTGAATGCAAAACATGAGTTTACTGAAAGCTGCGAGACATACCAGGCCAAAGAGCTCCCTCCACTGCACAGAAGAAAATAACAAGATAGACCAATTAGGTTTTCGACACAACAGGATGAAAATCTGTTTAGAGATAAAAAAAAGCTGCCTGCATTTTCCATACGATGTGCAGGGCTGGGAAGCTCAAGTGCACACGCACACACACACACACACACACACACACACACACACACACACACACACACACACACACACACACACACGTGTGTATAATGTGGAATCAGAATATGAAATCCCTTAAATCTAGAATCCTTAAAACAAGAACTCTGCGTTTTTCTGGGTTCCGTATAGAAACTGAGTCAAACTGAGTTTTTCTTGAATTTCACTGAGAAATTTTTCCTCGGATGGTTACTATTTAATATTTTTCTGTTATTGAATATGAGTGTCCTCTTATACATGGTTAACGATCTCTCTCTCTCTTTGATTTTTCCCTTAAAGTATAGACACCCATAAACGCACACGCACCGAATGTAGCTCATTGTAAAGTTTTCTTGTGAGCTCTCAACTTTTTTATTAGATTCTTCACCAGATTTAAGATATCATCACACAGTAATAACCAACTCGGCCACGTGGCATGGACGGCGTTTAAGTTTTCAGACAACCTACGTAGATTTTACTCATGATAGTTAAAAGAAACTTACCCTTGACTTAGGGCGAGGAGAGGACACCTACGGGATGATAAAAGAAATCATTTACTCACTGAATACACATAATAGAGCCCCTGCACCTCTAATAAAGAGAATTTCAAAATCGGAATCCAAAAGTATTACATGTAATAGTTTAATCCTGTCTTTGTGAGGTACCATATATATATTGTATATTGTATATATATAAATTAATACGTTACCAGAGGAAAAAAATATTTTAAATAGCTATTTAAAAGTTTTTTAATAAAAAGGCAAATTATTCATTTGATTTATTTATTTTCTTGGTGGGGGGGGGGGGGTGTTCGTAGGTCATTATTCAATTATGCATTTAGTTGAGCATAACGGTGAGAAAATGCTGATTTATTTTCATAACGGTAACTCAAATAACCATAAAACTTTGAGGCTTCGGTGGTCAGCTATGGTTTTCCAGAATCCTCTCACTCTGTCTCATTACAGACTCATACAGACATTTTTAGTAAGGGGAAATTTTCTTTCCACATTTTTCAGTAGTCTATAGTATCTGCACTTAGTATTAATGGAAATTACTGGAAATTATTCAGGACAAGGACCAGGCCACAAAGTTGCCTTAAAACAAGATGTGGAGTTTAAACAGAAGGATGAAAACTAATAGCTGCTAGAACTTGTGATAGTAAAGACAAGGCGGTGGCTTAGTGGTTAAGATTTCTGAACAGAAGGTTGTGAGTTCAAATCCCAGCACCACCAAACTGACCCTGCTGGGCCCTTGTATAACTGAGATATATGTATATGTATAAGAACTAAATTTCATGGAAGTTTAACATGTACATTTTTTACTTAATACTGCTTTCTGTTTTCTAAATTGTAATTGTAATGCAAGTTGCTGTAGCATAAGCAAAAACAGGACATGGTGGTCTTGGAAAATTTGTCCCAGTGGCCGTCACAGAATTGTTTTTATAATTTGTTTATATAATTGTTTATATGTTTACATATATATATATATATAGCTAACTTCAGTGGTGGGCGGTCAGGTCCAGCAAATCCTTCTCTGCTGGCCTAACCACTATCAGAAGCACTGACCTACATTTACAACCTTAATTCTAATATTTGTTCCATGATATTATATTAATTTATTCCCAACAGTTTATTCTCTTCATTTCGTAGTGTTTCTCTTGGCTGCACTGCTTCCAGTACGTGTATGTGGATGTTTGATTTTTTTTTTCCAATCAGATTTCAGCCACTATGTGCTGCCATGTCAATCTAATCTGCCCAGGGCCTTTAGAGTCAGTACTGCTGGCTGATGTACCTTCAACTATATTAGCAACGGGTCTGTTCCTTCAACCAACCAGATTTTAAATTTGCCTAACATGGCCAGCTAGCTGGCCCAGAATAGCGTCAGCATTTTTCCGTCTTCTGATTGATTGGTCAGAGGAATCTGTTACAGTTCAACTGGCAAAACACGTCTGTAGTGCTTTACTTTTTTTTTTTTACGGCTACAATGGCTGACAAAGGAGAAAAAAAATTGACTTGGTCTCAGACATACTTAAAAATCCACTTTCAAGGCAAACTTTTCCTGAAAAGCTAGACATTGTGAGGAGGTCAGCCAACCCTGAAGCTAGCTAGCTTGTCTCAGCCCGGGAAAGGGTTTGTTTTACCCTTTCAGACCAGTGAATACGAGCAGTACCACTGAATTACAGCCTCTGAGGAGTGGTGCAAATGATACGTATATATATATAAATGTATATGTGTGTGTGTGTGTGTGTGTGTGTGTGTATATATAATATAAACATATAATATAAACATAAACATAAACATATAATAAACATAAACATAAACATATAATAACTATAACATAAACATATATAAACATCTATACATTTGCTCAGGAAAGTGAACACTCTGAGTAATGAAATAAGAGAATGTAAGCATTTCTGTGGTTATAGAAAACAAGCCTGTAACACTGGATCTGTGCAGAAATGAGCTACATGTCTGACATAATGACATCTTTGGACTGCAGACGTGGGTTGAAAAGGCCCATGCACTCACGTCATGTGCGGAAGAGAAATTTGCTGCCCATGGTTATGCGTATGTTTGCCTTTTTTTCCTATTAAAAAGCAATTAAAAGTGGCTGTATTATCTCACTTAGTAAGTGAGGAATACATTATTAATGCATGAAAGCAGTACGGAAAGACTGATGCACTGATAGGGCAAAGTTGAAACATGCATACATAAAAAAAAAGAATGTGACGTCAAAAAGACATTTTCAGTGAAAAATAGACTGAAAAAAAAACATGCTACTGTGAGGGCAACCATTGATCTTTTCCTTTTATTACTGTACAGAAGTTAACTCTAGTTTTAATATCAAATTGTTCCCCAACTACAAAAGTGTGAATTTCTGAGAATAGTGTGGTTTCTGCACTTACAAAGCTCCTGAAGAAATGAACGACAGGGTTCACGTCTCCACGGCGTCGGGATGAGGAATGCTGAGGTCTTGGGGGTGAGGAAGACAGGTGACCACGGAATGAACCCTAGACATAATATTACAGGTCTGTTAGAGATCAGACAATTATAAACTCCCACAATGAGTCTTTGGATACATAAAAGTTCTTTAGCACTGATTACATACACACTCACACATTTCTATAATTAATAAAGAGACTGACTATCATAGTGTATAACAAATAAAGAAATACAGAAATAATAAATAAATAAAACTAAGAAACAAAAGCAAATAATTTGTAATAAAATAAAAAAGAATTAGTTATAAAATTGTCCCTTTTTGCTGCTAAAACAGTTCTGATCCATTGATCATCAACAGCATTTTGAGCTACAAGAGTTTGTCTGTTGGATCGGACCACACGGACCAGCCTTCACTCCACACGACCCTGTCGCCGTTTCATCACTGTTCCTTCCTTGGAGCACTTTTGATAGATACTGATCACTGCAGACCAGGAACATCTCATAAGAGCTGCAGTTTTGGAGATGCTCTGACCCAGATGTCTAAATGTTACAATTTATCATTTATTTATTTATATTCAGGAGTATATTAGATAGATTATTTATTTATTTATTGTATATCTATATCTAGATATATAAGTCTATATCAAATCCGCACTTCTTCTTATCCTGTCTGAACTATCAGTCTGTAATTATCTGATGTACATAACAATCCCAAAATTCACTACCCACTGTAATCACTATATATTACTATAAACAAGCTGACAAGTAAAAGTAAAACAGTTTTTTTTAACCTGTTGTTTTAAGTGTTTGTATGTGTTGTTAGGATCCTTCATAAATGATATCTAGATTTCAACAGGACATTTATACACAGTTAATGGGACACACCCTAATCACACACCCACAGCATGCAATTAGCTCCAACCACAGATTCCAATTCATGACATCATTGTCTCCTGCAATACTGTCCATCTGATCCAGGTATGATTACGTTCAATCCATTGAGTGTCTGAAGTGTTATTGCAGTGTATTGTAAGACTAAAAAGTTGTAACATTGGTTGCATTAACAGCTACACACAGTCACACTTTTAATGATACAACACTTTAACATGGAACCCTTAGGACTTTTGTCAGAACTTCAAAAACTTGATCAATATACATGTTCTTCATTTGTAAATAAAAAAGTCTTATTCTGTTGTAAACTACTTTTGCAACAAAAAAAAAAGCAATATGCATTTCCGTTCCACTGTAAAATTCATGCATCAAAGCAACTGCCTTCATTACTCACCTTCCCTCTTTTCTTTTTATCCCCTCCAAAGAACTTGCCAATCTGATCCATGAGACCAGGAGCCTTCTTCCTGCGTCCCAGCCCTGAGGTGCCTGCAGTTGCCATTCTGGATGTTGATCTTCTGAGCCTTGACGATCTGCACAGCCTGCCGATGTCCTTCTCAGTACAGCCTCGTCTCTGCTCTGAGGACACCCCAGCAAGCTTCTCAATAGTCTTTAGTGCATCCCAGGCAGATGGGCTGGCCTTTGAAGGTGTGGCCCCCTCGGTCCCTGGGCAATCATTGGAGATAAGGTGGGTCTGTAATAGCGTCAGTGATTCTGGGTTGGTGCCAGGCATTCTTTACAGCCTGTGTACCCTTGGAGTCAGTCACTGCCCTTCTCTCTGTTCAAGGAGCTGCCATTGTTCCTGACCACATCTGCCCCGGTCCTGTATGGCCCACAACAAGGCCCGTGTATATGAGAGCTGCAGCTCAATGCAAAACAGCCCTCAGCACAATCAAACAATTGTCACTGTGATTCATATTCTTTATACAAATTATTTATGTTGAAATGACATATATGTGTCATTACATTTCTAATCATGATTTTAGATTTTGAAATGTCTTGATTGATTGTTTTTTTTCTTTAGAGTCGTCATATAGGGCAATAATAAAGGTATCTCCATCAATGTTAGATACGTTCTAAATTTTAATTTTCATTACTTTTTCTTTTATTGGAATGATATAGATCTAATCCGGGGTATCCAATCATTTCCACAAAGGGCCAGGATGTGTGCAGGTTTTTATTACAACCAATCAAGAGCCACACCTAATAGTTATTGAAAGTAGAAATCATTAGATTTAATCATGTAGAATTTCTTGTGGTTGAAATAAGAAACCTGCACCCACACCGGCCCTTTGTGAAAAAGTTTGGACACCCAAAAATCTTTGTTTTGCTGTTAACAATAATAATAATACTCTGTTTGCCTTATCTTAATTAGATGAATGCATTCAAATTCACAATATTATAAGAATGAGTAAGATGTAATAAGTGTTTAAAAACATCTGTAATATTAATGAAATTTCTCACAGAATTACATGGTTTATTAAGAGCAAAAAAATTTTTTTTATTCTTTTCTTTTAGTTTTTTGCTTCTTGATATTAAATTATTTTAAACTCCCAGAATCTTGACTTATATTCACATACACATCGATCAGGTATAACATTATGACATTATAACATAAAGAGTGGTTTAGTGAATAACAATAATATCTCTTCATCTTCTTCATCTTGGTTAGTAGGTGGGATTTATTAGGCAGCAAGTTGATGTTGGAAGCAGGAAAAATGGTAGAGCATAAGGATTTGAGTGAGTTTGAGAAATTGTGGCATCTAAACGTCTGGGCAAAGCATCTCTAAAACTGCAGCTCTTGTGGATGTTCCCGATCTGCGGTGGTCAGTATCTATTAAAGTGCTCCAAGGAAGGAACAGTGGTAAACCGGTGACAGGGTCGTGGGCGTGGGCCGATGCTCATTGATACACGTGAGGAGCAAAGGCTGGTCCGTGTGGTCTGATCCAACAGACGAGCTCCTGTAGATTCATGATGTTAATGATGTTAATGCTTGATGGGTCACGACTGTTTTAGCAGCAAAATTGGAACACAATATTAAGCAGGTGGTCATAATGTTATGCCTGTTATTTCTTAACTGTGGTTAAAAAAACAAAATAAACTTTTTTTTTTTTCTTTTTTTTACTATGTGTTCCAACAGACAATATTGAAAAAATTATATACCAATATATTACAATCAACATTTAAAATTATGTTATAAAAAACAAAAAAAACCCCACAATGTGTATTATCTGTATTATCCGTACAACATGTAATAGATAAATCCTTTTCTAGCAGAGTGGGTCAAAACTTTTTCTCTCCTTTTATAGCTCTCATGCTGGCTCTATAAATGGAGGCCAACATGGCATTTGTTCTTTTTTGTCATGCCTACAGAAGCTCATCTGTTGGGTGAAGGGCTTGCTATCTCTAAATCGCCCACAAATTCTCCGAAGATAGGGAGCAGGAATGCAGGGAGTGGGTAGCCTGCATTTCAAGTACCCTTGCACAATGATGACGGCAGGCTTTGTTGCACAGAGAGGGGTGAAAAGGACAGAAGACGGAACAATACCAGCCATGGAGTAGCGTTTGTCAGAGACAAACATAGGAGATGGCCTAAAACCACGAGAAGCATGTTTGCCATGATAATAACACCCACAGAGCTGGTCAAAATTATTTCACAAGGCAGTGTGGACTTCAGAAGGCTTGGTCGTTCTGTAGACCTACTCCTAGGGAAAGATCTATTCAGTTTCATGTTGAGAAAGAAATCAAGTTTCAATTTTAACATTAAATACTGACTCTATACCCAATAACCCATTTGTTTTATTCCTGTTGTATGTGATAACATGTATACATGATATAGTTTTTATACAAGTAAAAATACAAGTAAACCAAAATACACTAATATAATTTTAACACTTCTATGAAATTTCCATTCAGATTCCTACAGCCAAATGAGAGGAATGATACTCTTGAAACATGAAACAAATGCCACCATTATGCTTATGTCCAGCAGAGAAAGCACTTGCCAAGTGTTGATGGAATCGCTGGCCCTCACTGAGAAATTAGCATTGTCTTGTTTACCAGCCTAAAAGGGGCAATAAGGACAGACTCACTGACCTCAGTCATTATGATTGCAAAGTATATTTTGAGCCACTTTAATTCCCACATGCATAGTCTAAACTATTTTGTATAAAAGAGTTTTTCATTCATATGAAACTGAATGGAGTTTAACCATCACCCTCACCGGAAATTCAGTTGTGTATCTGTTACTTATGAGGTTGAGAAAATTCCAACGTGCCTGTGCATTTACGATTATTCATTTCTAATTATGGTTATTGTCTAAATTGATGTGAAGGCTGCATGTCCTTCACTGGATGCCCCCTTATTATTTCCACAAAGGCTCAGGATTGCAGCAGTAGATTGTCATGGATGATTGTAATCATGCCATAGACTACTGGCTCAACCCAACTCAGCACACCTGCTTTTTACTTCTACTTATACATTAACTCATACAGCAAGCTAGAACACCTTTAGAGCTAGATCACGCTGTACTGTTTGAGAAAAGTGGAGCTAAGCCTGCCCCAGCTGGGCATCAGGGGTGGGATTTGGCCACTCTTAAGCCATCTTGAGTTTATTAAGCTGCTAATGCTCTGCTCCAAGGATGTCCAGCAGCACCTGCAGTGCTTTTCTGTCAGCTGCCAGGTTTAATTTAATTCAATTTAATTCAGCTTTATTTGTAGATCATTTTTAACAATAGAGATTTTCCCAAAGCAGCTTTACAGAGATGAAGAGGTTATAAAGTTAAGACAGTATGAGGAAGAAACCTTGAGAGGAACCAGACTCAATAGGGAAATGATATGTTTAAGATATATGCATATGTATATATCTTCTATATCGTCTTCTTCTTCTTTTGGTTGCTCTCATTAGGGGTTACCACAGCAAATCATACTCTACATCTGCCTCTTGTAAACCACCTTTTGTGGAGTGGTAGCTCAGTGGCTAAAGCTGTGGGTTACTGATTGGTTTAAGTCCCGTTATCACCAAACTGCCACTCTTGGGCCCGTGAGCAAGGCCCTTAACCCTTTCTGCTCCAGTGGCAATGTATCATGGCCGACTCTGTGCTCTGTACCCAGGTTTAAAACATGGAATATGTGAAGAAAAGAATTTCACTGTGTTGTAATGTACTGTATATGTGACAAATATAGATTCTTCTTCTACCTCTATGTCTTCACTCACCACATCCATTACCCTCCTCCTTAGTCTTCCTCCTTCCTGGTGGCTCCATTCTCAGCATTCTCCTACTGATATACCCCATGTCCCTCCTCAGCACATGTCCAAACTATCTCGCCTCCCTCACCTTGTCTCCAAAACGTCCCACATGTGCTGTCCCTCTAATAAACTAATTTCTAATCCTGTCCATCGTCGTCACTCCCAACAAAAATCTCAACATCTTCAGCTCTGCTACCTCCAGCTCCACCTCCTGTCTTTTACTCAATGCCACTGTCTCTAAACCATACAACATCTCAGGTCTCACCACAGTCCTATAAACTTTCCCTTAATCACTCCTGCTATCACTCTTCTCCACCCCCTCCACCCACTCCACCCTGCCTGCACTCTTTTCTTCACTTCTCTAACACACACACACATGTACTTTGTCTTACTCCTACTGACTTTCATTCCCCTTCTCTCCAGCACGTACCTCCACCTCTCCAAGCTATAAGCTATTTTCACCAAAAATCACAATATCATATCATATACACGGTTAGGTGGGGTGATACCAGAGAAACTGTACCTCTTCTAACTTTCATGAGAATTACATAATCACAAAATATTTGTTTTGATGTGAATTAGTTTATTTAAAAGAAGACATTTCAAACTTTCTATACATATATTTGTTATGTCTGTGAGGCAAGTATTCATTGAGATTCAAGTTGTTTTATTTATATGTCTGTGAAGAGAGATGACAGACACGAGAGAGAGAGAGAGAGAGAGAGAGAGAGAGAGAGAGAGAGAGAGAGAGAGAGAGAGAGAGAGAGAGAGAGAGAGGGCCCCCTGTCTGTTTTCTTTATTTTGCAAAAAGCACAGCGTGTATAAAAATAAAAGTACAGACGCTCCCCCCTTACAAACGAGTTACGTTCCGAATGACCGTTCGTACAATGAACAAATTTCACTTTGACTACATGTACGTAAATTAAATGTTAGTAATGTGGGGAGTATCTGTAGACCCTTTACAGATTCGAATGATGTATTGCTTTTATCTGTACGAAAAAAAGTAATTTAAGTTTGTTTCGGCATTAAAAGGAAAAAAATGCTACAAAACGCACTGGAGTGTTGTCGACCCCAGAAGGTCTGCGCATCCTGGCGTTTTTTCTGACGCATCAGTAAAATAAATGTTTAGTGATTACAAATAAATTTTCTGTATTTTTTTTTTATTTATTTTTTTTAACTGAGTAAACAGCATTGTGAATATATATATATATATATATATATATACAGTGGAACCCGCTTATCTCGCCCTCAGTTACCTCGACAACCCTATTAAGTCGACGTTTTTGAAGTGGAACCGCTAAATTCTCGCTTTTTCTAAGCATTTTTTTATCGGTTATGTCGGTTATGTTTTTTCATGTCGCCGAACTAATATCTCGAGCACAAGGGGGGAAAAATTAGCCATTTAACGTCGGTTATCTCGGTGCAGCCGCAGAATAACTCGCGGAAGTGGCGGAAAAATCAAGTCTTACAGCTGCTACAGGTGTTGTATTGTATACTGGTGAATCTCTGCTGTTAGTTAGTGCACATATGCCTTTTGTTGTTAAATGTTATGCGATAAACGGGAGGAGAAAGCTGCGCTTGGCGGCGCAGAACGTGGAATGACCATCCAAAAGCATAGAATGAACACCGGCAGGATCGGGGGGGGGGGGATCCGCGATGCGCTTTGGGAAGAAAAGAGCAGCCGTTGAGAGAGTGCCGGTGGGAAGACACGTACCGGGATACGCATGAGCGATAACAACGACTGCCATGAACCAACATATACCAACAATAACGGACAGTGAGAGTGTGGAAGTTTAAATAGGAGCTGGTGATGATGATAAACGAGCACCATATGTGCGCGATTGAAGCGGAGCTTCAGAGAAAGCGGCCGAGAAAACACCTGACACGCTGAAGGGTGCCGAAGGGGGCGTGGCAGGTGGATTCCTGACAGATAAACATGTACTGTATGTATTTTTATAGCATGCCTTCATCAAACAAATCGCAGCAACGCTGTTGTGTAAAAAACCCTCCAAAAACACGTGCATGCACATTCTCATTTATTAACGCACATCATGTACATAAAGAAATTTCAAGCACGTTAATATACTGCCGCCATTTTGATTTCCGTTTATCTCGATCATCGGTTACCTCGATGCTTTCTGGCGACCCCCTAGGACATCGACATAACCGGGTTCCACTGTATATATATATATATATATATATACATTTTTATATTTATTTATTTATATTTTTTTTATAAAAATGGTCAAACAGAAATGCGTGCTGCATTAATCATGGGTTAATACAATTATTGCTATTAACATTCATTTTTGTTAACGCGTTAATTTTGACAGCCGTAAATATATATAAATGAATATATATATATATATATATATATATATATATATATATATATATATATATATATATATATATATATACAGTGGAACCTTGATACTCGCTAGTTCGCAACTTTTCATTTCGAAACGGAATAAATCGTGTAAAAATCTGATCTTCAGTTCACGAGAAATTACATAAAAATTTTTGTTGAGTTTACACTACAGTACATGTATCAAAAGGAGAGGCAAAACCTCGCCATTTTTTGTTTCTCGCTAAGGGTCATAGAATGTATACATACATACATACATACACACATACATACATACATACATACATACATACATACATACATATATATATACATTCTGTCTACAGCATCACATTCAGCCTACTTTCAATCAACTGACTATTAAAAAAAGAAAAAAATAATTAATTATATATTTATATATATATATATATATATACAGTGAGGAAAATAAGTATTTGAACACTCTGCTATTTTGCAAGTTCTCCCACTTAGAAATCATGGAGGGGTCTGAAATTGTCATCGTAGGTGCATGTCCACTGTGAGAGACATAATCTAAAAAAAAAAATCCAGAAATCACAATGTATGATTTTTTAACTATTTATTTGTGTGATACAGCTGCAAATAAGTATTTGAACACCTGAGAAAGTCAATGTTAATATTTGGTACAGTAGCCTTTGTTTGCAATTACAGAGGTCAAACATTTCCTGTAGTTTTTCACCAGGTTTGCACACACTGCAGGAGGGATTTTGGCCCACTCCTCCACACAGATCTTCTCTAGATCAGTCAGGTTTCTGGCCTGTCGCTGAGAAACACGGAGTTTGAGCTCCCTCCAAAGATTCTCTATTGGGTTTAGGTCTGGAGACTGGCTAGGCCACGCCAGAACCTTGATATGCTTCTTACAGAGCCACTCCTTGGTTATCCTGGCTGTGTGCTTCAGGTCATTGTCATGTTTAGCTTCTTCCATTTTCTAATGATTGCTCCAACAGTGGACCTTTTTCACCAAGCTGTTGGCAATTTCCCCGTAGCCCTTTCCAGCCTTGTGGAGGTGTACAATTTTGTCTCTAGTGTCTTTGGACAGCTCTTTGGTCTTGGCCATGTTAGTAGTTGGATTCTTACTGATTGTATGGGGTGGACAGGTGTCTTTATGCAGCTAATGACCTCAAACAGGTGCATCTAATTTAGGATAATAAATGTAGTGGAGGTGGAGATTTTAAAGGCAGACTAACAGGTCTTTGAGGGTCAGAATTCTAGCTGATAGACAGGTGTTCAAATACTTATTTGCAGCTGTATCATACAAATAAATAGTTTAAAAATCATATTTTTTTTTTTTAGATTATGTCTCTCACAGTGGACATGCACCTACGATGACAATTTCAGACCCCTCCATGATTTCTAAGTGGGAGAACTTGCAAAATAGCAGGGTGTTCAAATACTTATTTTCCTCACTGTATATTATCATCCCATTGAGCATACTGCATCTCAAGAAAAAATATAGACACATGGCAAGGAAGGACACAGGGTACAAGACAGAGATGTGAGAACTGAGAATAAGAAGAAAAGTGTCTTTGCATGCTGCTTAGAACCGAGGGTGTACAATGAAGCCATTGTGGTGCTATTCATGCTCACTTGTTTGTTGTTCCATGTTTCAAAAACCCTCTTAGAATGTATTATTTGAGAAATTATAATTTACCAACCCTGTGGGATGATAGTTCATATATTTTGTGTACACTGTTGTCAGCTATGGCATGATGTGGAATTTTTTTTAAAGCAACATTTTGAAAGGAAGTGCTTAAGGAGTATGTGCTATGTAATTATACCAGATAAAATTGAAGGAACTGAGGATGTTTTGAAAATGACTGCCTCTTTTTAAATTATTCCTCATAATTAAGGGAAAATTCAACTGCAATTATAATGTAGAAGGCATGACTCACTGTTTTATTTGTCAAATGTAAAGAGCAAATTATTTTGTTGTTTTAGTTGTTTTAGCTCTGAAATGCTTTTCCGAATACATCAGACTGACGATCTATATAAAATAAGTAACCAAGCTGTTGTGTGCTAAACTAATTTGTATTTGACCAACTGAAAGGTCTTGTAGGTCTCTCCAGTGCATTAATCAAATTTTCCTTAGAAAGGAAGATACAGCATGTGCTCTTGTGGGTTCAAACATTAATCCATTTGATTTAATAAGAGTCAGATCTGTTCCAGGTTCATATACACTTTTGCAATTAACCCTTCATACAGTAGACTGGTATTCGATAAACTCTGTACTGGTGAACCTGGTTATAATTTGGGTATTACTCTTTATATAGCAACAAGCTATTAAATTAATGCAGCCTAGAAAGAACACTGTGTGTGTCTGTGTGTTCTGTTCACTTTTATTTTTCTTCTTTTTTTTTGGCATGCAGCAGACTCCAGAACAAAAGAGCATATAGTTTGAAACCCTGCTAGTTGATTGTAATGCACAGAGACTCCATCACTCCCTCATCTGTTCAGCAGAAGATCTGCACCATCACATCTCTATGTCCCCTCCTCAGATAGCAGGTAATGAAGCAATACACAGCAGCCATCCTAAAGCCATTTCCAAAGCAGTGCTCCGAAAAGAAAATGGTATGAAATCATAGAAGAGACCCTGAGGAATAGATTATTTTTTAGTGCAAATACTGAATATCTGATGTGAAGCATTTTAGATTAGCAATATCATCATTAAAGTAGCACTACGTTCTATATCTGGATCTGTATTTGTTTAACATGACAACAAAAGTATTGAATACATCACCATTTTTCTTAGTAAATATATTTCTTAAGGTGCTATTGACATGAAATCTGTTTTTAACAACTCATGCAATCCACACATGCAGTGAAATCAAACCATAGCCATAAGTTAAATTAGGTGTAATAATGTGAAATGACACAAGTATTGAACACATGAAGAAAGGCAGGTGAAAAAAGGCATGGAAGCCAAGACACCAGTTGAAATCAGTCAGTAATTAGAAAGCAATCTTGCATGTCAGTGAAAATTAATATTAGCTCTTCAGTCCCAACTGATGCCCTGTATAAAGGTGTTCCATTATCAAGGTGTCACAAAAGAAACATCTCATGATGAGTAAAAGTGAAGAGCTCTCTCAAGACCTTCACAACCTTATTGTTGCAAAACATACTGATGGCACTGGTTACAGAAGGATTTCAAAACGTCTGAATGTTCCAGTGAGCACTGTTGGGGCCATAATCCAGAAGTGGAAAGAACATGATTTCACCATAAACCAGCCATGACCTGGTGCTTCTCATAAGATTTCTGTCAGAGGAGTAAAAAGAATATCAGAAGAGCTTTCCAGGAGCCAAGGACCACTTGTGGAGAGATTCAGAAAAACCTGGAATTAGCTTTTACAATTGTTTGAAAGAAAACAATAAGTAATGCGCTGAACCTCAATGTCCTGTGTGCACGCTCACCATGCAAAACACATGCAAAAATTTCTGAAGAAAAAGCATGTTGAAGCTCGTTTACAGTTTGCTGCACAACATTTGGACAAGCCTGTAAAATACTGGGAGAATAAAGTCTGGTCAGATGAGACCAAAATTTAACTCTTTGATCATCATATTACACATCATGTTCGGAGGACAAATGGCACTGCATATTACCCCAAAAACACCAGACCAAACGTAAAGTTTGGCTGTGGGAACATTGTGGGCTGATTTTCAGCATACAATACTGGCAAACATAATATAACTGAAGTAAAGATGAATAGAAAAATGTACCAAGACATTCTTGATGAAGATGAAATGAGGGTGAACATTTCAGCAAGACAATGATCCCAAACACACAGCCAAGAAAACGCTTAATTGGTTTCAGAGAAAGAAAATAAAGCTGCTAGAATGGTCCAGCCAATCACCTAACTTGAATCCCAAAAAATTAAATAAAAAGAACTAAAAATCAAAGTTCATAGAAGAGGTCACAGAACCTTCAAGTTTTGATGACTGTTTGTGTCGAAGAATAGGCTGAAATCATGCAACCAGTTTCTCCATACAGGAGGCGTCTTAAAGCTGTCATTAGCAACAAAGGCTTTTTCCCTGCATCATTTCACATCATTTCACATAACTTAATGTATAAACATCTATGGTTT
Organism: Silurus lanzhouensis; assembly: GCA_039877035.1. Lineage (NCBI taxonomy): Eukaryota > Metazoa > Chordata > Actinopteri > Siluriformes > Siluridae > Silurus > Silurus lanzhouensis. The sequence continues at coordinate 1,292,899 of JBCEWE010000489.1, forward strand.
GATTTCTTATATAGTAAAAATGTTATGTCAATAGCACCTTTAGAAATATATTTATTGAGAAAAATGGTGACGTGTCCAATACTTATTTTACCCACTGTGTACACAGTGATAAGATAAAATAAGATACAGATTAGATACAGACATGATACAGATACACACAAACACACACACACACACACACACACACACACACACACACACACACACACACACACACACACACACACACATGTCTGATATATGTCTGATTACTTGGTCTGCATAAAAGTCTAATCACAACCAGATGCTGTGTGAACCTTTCTAGCAAGCCAGTGTCATAAAGCAGATGCAAGTGAAGGAAAATGTAATCATTGTAAAAACATAAAAAAAAACAAAAAGGCTACAACCATGAAAGACAACCAACAACCAAAGACAAAGAGTGAACAAGAATAAAAAAGTATTTATACACAAGTGCTAGCTACTATGAATGTAAATCAGGTCAAGGTCAAGTGACAGTGCAGTGGGTTGTGAAAAGATGTAGTCCATACATACAATGTACATAATACATAGTATATCCTCATTACATCTGCACTATTTTTATCTATATATATTTTCATATCCTTACTGTACATTCTGCCCAGCATTTCACATTCATGTATATATGTGTGTATATATAGATAGATAGATAGATAGATAGATAGATAGATAGATAGATAGATAGATAGATAGATAGATAGATAGATAGATAGATAGATAGATAGATAGACCAGACTCAAGAGGGAACCCATCCTCATCTGGGTTGCACCAAATGTCCATTTGAAGCATATATACAAAGTTGCGGGGTGCAGTGATGATGATCAGAAGCAAACTGCACTCCCGAGTCAGTGCAGCAGACCGCCGACACCAACTACAGTCCAATCCATCCTCAAAGCACCCGTTCTACTCCGGAATTTTATGGAACCACCCAAGGTGTTGATGAGAGACCGTCCCAAGCTGCACAGAAGTGTGAAGATCCACGGAGGGTAGAGGGGCAGGAACAGTGGTCACTGGAGCCTCAGGAGCATGTTTAACTCGATCGAGAGAGAGAGAGAGAGAGAGAGAGAGAGAGAGAGAGAGAGAGAGAGAAAGAGAGAGAGAGAGAGAGAGAGAGGGTGACGGGAAGAGAAGGATATGGATTATTAAGTGTAACTATTGGTGTATGAAAGTTGATGTCACTGTGCAGTTTGGACTCCGGCAAGACTCGCTATGGCAGCATAACTAAAAGCGAGAACCAGAAGGTAACACAGACATGAGGGATCTCTGGGATAAGAGACGACCCACCACACCACCGTCAACAAACCTGAGTGACCGTGTGAATGTGAGGGGACGACAGCATACAAATATACCAGTTCACCAAACACTCTATATCCATGTTCCCTCCAGATCTGAGCCTTTACCTAAGAAAAATCTACTGATCAAAGACTTGACTAAATAAATAAGTTTTCAACCTCGACTTGAACACTGAGACTGTGTTCGAGTCCCGAACACTGATTGGAAGGCTGTTCCATAACTATGGGGCTTTATAAGAGAAAGATCTGCCCCCTGCGGTAGTCTTCATTATTTGAGGAACCAACAGATAGCCAGCACCTTTTGATCTAAGTAGGCGTGGAGGATCATACTGGTACAGAAGTTCACTCAGATACTGCGGTGCGAGACCGTTAAGTGCTTTATACCTCAGTAGTAATATTTTATAATCAATGCGAGATTTGATTGGGAGCCAGTGTAGACTGATTAAAACAGGGGTGATGTGGTCGTATTTCCTAGATCTAGTGAGGACTCTTGCTGCTGCATTCTGGACTAACTGAATCTTATTTATGCACTTACTCGCACACCCAGACAGTAAAGCGTTACAGTAGTCCAATCTAGAAGTAACAAAAGCATGAACTAGTTTTTCTGCATCCTGTAACGACATCATATTTCTAATTTTAGCAATATTTCTAAGGTGAAAGAAGGAGATCCTGGTGATATTATTTACGTGAGACTCAAAGGAAAGACTCGGGTCAATAATCACACCAAGGTCTTTGACAGCCGTACATGCTGAAACAGAAACACCATCCAGAGATGCTACATAATCAGAAAGTTTGCTTCTAGCTGCATGTGGTCCTAGTAAAAGTACTTCCGTCTTATCTGAGTTGAGCAGAAGAAAGTTATTAAGCATTCACTGTCTAATGTCCTTTACACACTCCTCAACACTGTTTAGCTGATCTCTCTCATCTGGCTTTGCTGAAATATACAGCTGTGTATCATCAGCATAACAATGGAAGCGAATCCCATGTTTATGAATGATTTCACCAAGAGGCAGCATATATAAAGAGAAAAGCAGTGGGCCTAAGACAGATCCTTGAGGAACACCAAACTTTACCTCATAGAGTGTGGAGAACTCACCATTTACATCCACAAACTGATAGCGATCAGTCAAATAAGACCTGAGCCAAGAGAGAGCTGTTCCCTTTATTCCTACAACGTTCTCAAGTCTAGCAAGCAGTATAGTGTGATCAATGGTGTCAAAAGCTGCACTAAGGTCGAGCAAAACAAGTAAGGAGACAAAACCCTGATCAGAGGCCAATAACAGGTAATTTACCACCTTAACTAGCGCCGTCTCTGTGCTATGATGAGGCCGAAATCCTGACTGATACACTTCAAAAATGTTATTCATAAGTAGGTGTGAGCATAACTGCTGTGCTACAACCTTTTCTAAAATTTTGGATATAAAGGGGAGATTTGATATCGGTCTGTAGTTGGACAATTGACATGGGTCAAGGTCAGGTTTCTTAATAAGGGGGTGGATAACTGCCAGTTTGAAGGATTTAGGTACATAACCAGTGCTAATGGAGAGTTAATTATTTTTAAAACTGGTTTGATTCCCTCTGGAGTGATCTGTTTAAAGAAACTAGTAGGCAAGGGATCGAGAATGCAGGTTGATGATTTTGATGAGGAGATTAATGAAATTAAGTCCTTCTCATGAATAGAAGTGAAGCTTTGTAGTTGATTGTCCGTTATAATTACACTGCTGTCTACAGGGTTATTTGTAAAATAATTTGGATTTATATTAACCGTCTGGATTTCTTGCCTGATGTTTTCAATTTTATTATTAAAAAAGTTCATGAAATCATTACTACCTATTGATGGTGTGCATGTTAGTGCAGTGCTTTTATTCCCTGTTAATTTTGCTACCGTTCTGAATAAAAATCTAGGATTATGCTTGTTATTTTCTATGAGGGTGGAGAAATATGCTGATCTAGGAGCACTAAGAGATTTTCAATATATAGCCAAGATATCCATCCACTGGTTTGCCACCCAGAACCAAGCTACTAAAATGATCTGGGGAAAATGTATAGATATGACATTGTATTTTTTTGTATGGAGTATTATGCTATTTAAGAGATACTATCTAAATTTACATGCAGTCAAACACACATCAATTGAATGTTTTTCAGTAGGTAAAAAAAAGACTATGCGATGGTGTGAGAGAGAACCCTCTATTGAAGAGGGGAAAAAAATTATTTGTTCCCCCACTGTAAAACTGCCTTTATTTTTATTTATTTGCATTGAGTTTATAAAGTTAAAGCTTTAGAGTTTTTTTAAATAATGTGTTTAGAGATTATTACTACTGTACTCAGATCAGCTTTCACATATATTTCAGCAAAGCCAGGTGAGAGAGATCAGCTAAACAGTGTTGAGGAGTGTGTAAAGGACATTAGACAGTGGATGCTTAATAATTTTCTTCAGCTCAACTCAGATAAGACGGAAGTACTTTTACTAGGACCACATGCAGCTAGAAGCAAACTTTCTGATTACGTAGCATCTCTGGATGGTGTTTCTGTTTCAGCATGTACGGCTGTCAAAGACCTTGGTGTGATTATTGACCCGAGTCTTTCCTTTGAGTCTCACGTGAATAATATTACCAGGATCGCCTTCTTCCACCTTAGAAATATTGCTAAAATTAGAAATATGATATCGTTACAGGATGCAGAAAAACTAGTTCATGTTTTTGTTACTTCTAGATTAGACTACTGTAACGCTTTACTGTCTGGGTGTGCGAGTAAGTGCATAAATAAGATTCAGTTAGTCCAGAATGCAGCAGCAAGAGTCCTCACCAGATCTAGGAAATACGACCACATCACCCCTGTTTTAATCAGTCTACACTGGCTCCCAATCAAATCTCGCATTGATTATAAGATACTACTACTGACATATAAAGCACTTAACGGTCTCGCACCGCAGTATCTGAGTGAACTTTTGTACCAGTATGATCCTCCACGCCTACTTAGATCAAAAGGTGCTGGCTATCTTTTGGTTCCTCAAATAATGAAGACTACAGCAGGGGGCAGATCTTTCTCTTATAAAGCCCCACAGTTATGGAACAGCCTTCCAATCAGTGTTCGGGACTCAGACACAGTCTCAGTGTTCAAGTCGAGGCTGAAAACTTATTTATTTAGTCAAGTCTTTGATCAGTAGATTTTTCTTAGGTAAAGGTGCAGATCTGGAGGAAACATGGATATAGAGTGTTTGGTGAACTGGTATATTTGTATGCTGTCGTCCCCTCACATTCACACGTTCACTTGGGTTTGTTGACGGTGGTGTGGTGGGTCGTCTCTTATCCCAGAGATCCCTCATGTCTGTGTTTACCTTCAGTTGCTCATCAGGGACAAACATACTTACAAAGAACATATTTACATCTGATCACCACATTATCTGTGTAAAGCTGCTTTGAGACAATGTTCATTGTTAAAAGCGCTATACAAATAAAAATGAATTGAATTGAATTGAATTGAATTTAGAGGAAATTGACAAGTGGCTGATTATGAAAATGTAATATGAATATAAACAGCATGCACGAATGCAATAAACTAACTTTCTTCATAAATAAAAAGTACAGTGAGCACAGCAAAGCGTATATATTGCACACCTTTCATCAGTTCTTGCCTTAAGGCTCAGATGTAGAGCCATGTGAAGTACAAAGAAAGAACTCTTGCAGTATAACTGTCCATGGTGCTGAAACATCCATAGGGCTTTGAAAAACTTTAAAAGGAAAATAAATTCAAGGATGATATTTTGTTTTTTGCTTTAAATAACTGTATGATTCAATACATCCTTCTATGAGTAATGACCTGTGTAATGAACATGGATGAATTCTTTTTGATTCACTTGACCCAGAAAAACATTATCAGCTCTTTCTTTTTTAGTTGTGATCTATGTCACAGTGAGCTAGAGAGCGAGAGAGAGCGAGAGAGAGCGAGAGAGAGAGAGAGAGAGAGAGAGAGAGAGAGAGAGAGAGAGAGAGAGAGAGAGAGATTGTGTTCTGTTGTCAGGGAAGAGGCAACTGGTCACCATGGTAACCTCACTACCTTAAGCCCAGCATCAGTACCATGTGGAGCCAAAGTACAAAAGAACAAAACAGGAGACATTCTCTTATTAACAGATCCATCAGTCTGGCAGTTTAATGCTTCTGACAGCAAAGCCTACATACAACATCTTTGTCTATTCCTATTTCAAAGTAATTCCACAAGATAAAGCAAAAAACTGGGGGGAAAAATCCTATTGGACAGAAAGTAGGAAAATGATGATTCCTGGGAGGCAATGTTGCTCTACAATCTCTATATACTTCTATGATCCACTCTGTAGACAATATCTTTTGAAGGTATCATTTTGTTTTAAAATTTGATTTCAATTTTGTTCCAGTCCTGCACTTCAGATAAACATTTTTTGCTGGTTTAAGCAACTATCATATGCTAAAGCAAAGGCTTAGCTGGTAAATTTGTGAGCTGGTAAATGTGGTGGACTTATTTCTTGTACTGAGATTTGAGCAAGCCAACCTTAATCTCAAACACTCAAGGGAAGAAGAGCCATTTACACAGCATGCTCAGTGCAGTTTGTCTTTGCCTAACAGCTTTTTTTTTCATACTATGCCTCTATTGGTACAAAATTATCCAAGGCAGAACCAATTAATGTGTGTATGCATCTTCCGGGAATTCAGCAGGCAAACACATACTTTCTAGAAAAAAATTCCACACTCTTGCTTTTAATTCTCACGTCCACGTCTCAAGGTTTCAAAGAAACTTAAAGGAAAATATACAATGCTTAGTTTACAAAAAACAAATAGAGTACATGGTTTGATAAATTTAGCACATGAGGAGAATACAGAGGTTTAATGTCAATTATATGTGAATACATTTTTTATTAATTGTTTAATTAATTCATTGAATCATTCAGTCATGTAATCAACTAATCTTTTAAAACTTTTCTTAAATTATTCAATACCCTCTTTATCGTGAGCTAAAACATTAATATCAAAAAAGGACAGAATTTTACCAGCAAATTCTCAGGTTGTTCGGGACTTTTGCTCTAGTGGGATGTATCTGGAACAGCTTTATTGAAGAACCTTGATTAGATACTGATTGTCTTTCAGCTTGATCAGCTCAGCCTGTGTTTTGGATGCTAAGTTCTATTTCACATTATAAAACAAATTCAATTATAATTGAATGCACAATGAAAACAAAACATTTTCATAAGCATAATAGACTTACTCTTTACTGATTCTATATATTTATAAGAGAAAAAAATATTTCATAACCAAATATATGTCAAATCTTTATTACAGTTTATTGTGGGATAGCTGACCCCATCTAGACTGTCCAGTGAAACACAGAGTGAATCAGAATCTAGATATATTTGGACATATATTTGGACATGTGATGCCCAAGGTCTGGCACTGGCTCTCTCATTATAGATAAACTTAAAGAAACAAACTTATAAGCACTAAACTTTCATTCACAACAGACAACAAGCAAAAAACATTCCAACATCATAACCTCTTTATCTTTGTAAATCTGCTTTGGGAAAATTGTCCATTTAAAAAAAAAAAAAAACATTTTTATACAAATAAAACTTGCGTGGAATTGAAGAGATATTTTCTACATATACATGTACATCTGTGCATTTTTGCTGCTATCTGTTCAGCCATTCATGTGGCATTAATGGGCAGATGTACATGTATATGTAAAAAAATTATTATTTAATAGAATTAAAGATTTATTTGTTTTTAAACAATAGACATTGTCCCAAAGCATATTTACAGTGTTTCTTTAAATGATACAGCTCCAATCATAATTAAACAATCCTAATGAATATTCAAGAAAACTATATTATAACTTACACTATATGGACAAAAGTACTGGGACACCTGACTTTTCCAGTCATATGTGATTCTTCCCCAAACTGTTACCACAAAGTTGGAGGCACACAATTGTATATGAGGTCTTTAAATTGATTAGTATGAAATCTTCCCTTCACTTGAGCAAGAAGACCCAAACCTGTTCAAGCATGACAATGCTCCTATGCACAAAGCCAACTCCATTAAGATCCTCTTTACATGGTTTGGAGTGTAAAGAGCAGAAGCAGAGCAGTTACGATACCAGACCGGCCAGTTTATTCTACAGAGAGTAGACAGCTGAGAAAATCATCAGAACCTCACTCCCATCTATACAGGATCTGTACAAGAAATGTTGCCTGTACAGAGTTAACAGGAAAGTCAAAGATCTCACCCATCCTGCCCACAACCTGTTTAAACTTCTGCCCTTTGTAAAATGCTACTGTAGTGTGCAGTGCAAAACAACCAGACCCTGCAAGAGATTTTTCCCTCATACCATCAGGCTACTCAACCCACTCTGACAATACAGAAAAACCTACTGAGCCTTCACGACTATAATGGCTAAACTGCACACTTTTTCAATCTTGTGCATTAACCAGACTAGTCATGTGCTATTTATTGATTCTTATCACTTGAGCACTTTATCACATATAGTTTACATTCTTGCCACTTGTGCACTAAATCTTGAAATGTGAACATTTATCGTGGAATAAGCCTTTGTCCTTTGTACTGCCTTTTTGTGTGTATCTGTCTATTGTGTTATCTATGTGTATTGTGTTTCATTAGTGTCTAGTCTACTGTCTATTTGCTGACTGTTATATATTACACCTGCACATTGGAGCCTCTGGAGAAAGTCTATTTTGTTCTGCTTTGCACCTGCCTGTCTGAATGACAATAAAGTTCACTTTGATTTTGAGTTGTGTTCATATTGTATATCTATCACAATGCTTTACTTGTCCTGGTTAATAATAGATAACTACATAGCTTTGTTGCTCTTTAGATTACATTTATTTATAATATAAATCATAGGTTGATTTAACTTTTGCAAAGCTTTTGTAGGCATTATATTTTAAGCTAAACAGCTTTGACCACACCATCCTGCATGTCCTGCTAAAATTGCAACAAACTAAAATTTCAACAAACTATTATAAATACACATTTGATAATGTGGCACTTACATTTTATGAATAAACATATTCAATTACAATTTATATTCAAAATCTATTCATTTTGATATAAAATCCATTGTTGAAGGCATTATACAAGTACAATTCAATTAATACACACACACACAAATACACTGTCAAGAGCTTCAGTTAATATTCACATCAAATATCAGACTGGGGCAAGCATAGTGGGAATGTGGCATTTTCCAGGAACTGGTGATCCCCTGAAATTTTTACAGCACAGCGATGTTGTGCTGTAAAAAACATAAAACATTCAGTGAGCGTCGGTTCTGTGGGCAAAAATCCCTTGTGGATAAGAGATTTTTGAAAAGAATTGACTGGTTTCAGCCAAAAGGTACATTCAAACAACTATGAAAACATCTCCACACACAATATGGGGTCCAACTCCTATTACCCAAGAACTGAAATGTGAGGCTACAGTGGCATCTTACACGTGCACATTACCTTATGGCTGACTGTATAACTGCACAAATATCCAGGTGTTCCTACTAAAGTGGACAGGCCATGTGTACTAGCATTAACAATATATTTAAGTTTCTTGACCTGCTGAAGGTAAAATGCCATACAGTAAATTCTGAGGCTCTTCTGCAAGCTAAAGCGATAATATTCTTTTAAAAAGGACACTCATCAAATGTGAACAATAGCAAAAATAACTCTTTACTGAATAATTCATCCTGCTGCTGATTGGATGTCCCTCAGTTGATAAGAGGGCAGTTCCACTCACAACCTATACATTACCACAATGGCGTTTAGAGCCGATGTGCATGAAATAATGAGTAGTTGTTTCTCTCCTTTTTTTTCTTTTTCTTAATATTAATTCCTTGAATTTAACTTTAATACATTGAGCATTATCCCAATTATATAGTTCTAAGTTCTTCAGATTTACCAGCATCTGCATCATACATGGACACAAGGATCAGGACACCAGACTTGTATAATCCTATGTGGGTTCCACAAACTTGGAGGCTTTGTGAATGAATCAGCACAAATCCCCACATGTACACTTCAAAAACCATGGAAACATCTTCCCAGAAGATATATGGGGATTTATTGTTAAATGGGATGTTTACAAAGCACATACTGTACTAATCTTAGTCAGGTGTCTACAAATGTTTCCCTATATAGTGTATATAAAATAAGATAAGACCACAGTGTGTAATCATCTGTCTGCCTGTCTGTCTGTCTGCCTGTCTGTCTGTCTCTCTGTCTGTCTGTCTGTCTCTCTCTCTCTCTCTCTCTCTCTCTCTCTCTCTCTCTCTCTCTCTCTCTCTCTCTCTCTCTCTCTCTCTCTTTCTTTCTCTCTCTCGCTCTCTCTCTCTCTCTCTCTCTCTCTCTCTCTTTCTTTCTCTCTCTCTCTCTCTCTCTCTCTCTCTCTTTCTTTCTCTCTCTCGCTCTCTCTCGCTCTCTCGCTCTCTCTCTCTCTCTCTCTCTCTCTCTCTCTCTTTCTTTCTCTCTCTCTCTCTCTCTCTCTCTCTCTCTTTCTTTCTCTCTCTCTCTCTCTCTCTCTCTCTCTCTCTCTCTCTCTTTCTTTCTCTCTCTCTCTCTCTCTCTCTCTCTCTCTCTCTCTCTCTCTCTCTCTCTCTCTCTCTCTCTCTCTCTATGCCTGGGTGATGATAGCAACTCCTTGACTTCTGAAAACCAGCAACATCCTTGTTATTTTCACTCATCTCACACTTTGTATTATAATTTTTAATAGCTTAAACTATAAACAGTATCTCACAAATAAAATAAAGTAAAATATTAATAAAAAAATGAAAAGTAAAATATTAGTGAAGAAAATGAAGTAAAATATTAATATTAATACACCCCTCACATTTCAGCAACAATTTCAGTATAATCTTCTCAAGAGACAAGACTATAGAAATAAAGTTTAATATATTTTAGAGTAGTCACCCGTCTTGGAAAACCCCTGTATGACCCTGACCACTGTACTGTAACTCAGTTTCAGGTTGTAACTGATCTTCTTACAGCCTCGGCATCTTTGTGGAGAGCAACGATTCTAATTCTTAAATCCTTAGAGAGTCTTTACCATGAGGTTCATGTTGAACATCCAGTGGTCAGTATGAGAGAATTAAACTCAAAGCACCACATTATAACTGCTCTAATACAAGATACACAAATCTGTATGGTCCTGATAAGCAGACAAAAACATGAACATGATGAATAGGACATGTGGCTTTACACATTTACACCACATACAGCTGTTAGCACTGAGAGTGTACTCACTTTTGTTGCCAGTTATTTAGACAATACCAGTAATCCCCCGTTTATCCCCCATTACGTTCCAAAACCGCCCACGATAAACAGACGGCACCCCAAAAATATGTATACAGTACTGTGCTGTATTAATATTTTACTTCATTTTATAATTATTAATTATATTTTTATTAATAGGTTTAATTATTTTAACATAAAAATCCATAAAAACAATTTCCTATACGTTTTTTGGTCTATTGTGCTCTCCGTGAGAGACCAGGAAAATCAGCCAATCTAATTAGTTATGTGGCAAACGCAATTCCGTGATACTCGAACCACGGTAAATCGCTGGATTACTGTAATAGCTGTATGGTGAGATATTTTTTAGAGAATAGTAAATCTGTACTGTTGTACAAGCTGCACATTGACTACTCATTTCTATAGTAGTGTCTCTTGAGAAGAGCACTAAAATGGTTGCTAAAATGTGAGGGGTGTACTGACTTTTGTGAGATTTTGTATATCAGAAAGTATTCAGACTGCCTTCACTTCAATATTATGTTGCAGCCTGATACTACAATCACTCAAATAGATTTGTTTTCCCTATTAATCTACGCTCAGTTGCCCATAATGACAAGGACATACAGAATTCTAGAAATGTCTGTTAATGTTTTTTTAATTAATAACCTGAAATATCACATGTAAATAAGTATTCAGACCCTTTGCATCAACACTTAAAATGTATATCAGGTGCCTCCCATTTCTCTTGATCGTTTCTGAGATGTTTCTACACCTTGACTGGAGTCTACCTGTGGAAAAGTTTATTTATAGAGAAGGCACACACCCCTCTGTGGAAGGCCTCACAGCTGACAATGCATATCAGAGCAAAAAGCAAGCCATGAGGTCAGAGGAACCTCCTGTAGAGCTCAGAGACAGAGAGGATTGTAGCACAGATCTGAAAAAAGCTACAAAACATTGACGTTGCCCTGAAGATTACCAATAGCACAGTGGCCTCCATAATCCAATGTGTGGCAAAATTACAAATCTAACTTGGTGCATAGGAAGTTGCAGTGGCTTTTTTAGACACAAATGTAAAGGTCTTGTGTGTTTGTATATATGTATATTTCAAAAAGAAGATTAAAAAAATAATAATAATAATTTGGGGAAAAATATAGAATTATTTTATATGTCTCTTTAAATGACTATTTTAACCACAAAGTAAATCCCAATTAGTAGATTTAGTAGAGTAGTTGAGTAGATTTCTTAATTTTCAGGTGACTCACTTTCTTTTTTTTTTTTTTTTTTTTTTTTCATAAACGAAACTTTTGCTATGGTTCCACACGGACGGATTTAATTGCTGGATGTGTTGCATCATGGCGGATTTTTGTGCTTGATTTAAGACTTGATGTCTTCATATCTAAGATTTTAGAAAAGATTGTCGCTGCCCAGTTATGTTCCCACTTGCAAGAGAACAATATCTTTGAAGAGTTTCAGTCAGGTTTTAGGCCCCATCATAGTACAGAAACTGCCCTAGTTAAAATCACTAATGACCTGTTTTTAGCTTCAGACCAAGGCTTCATCTCGCTGTTAGTTTTACTAGATCTTAGTGCTGCGTTCGACACTATAGATCATGATCTCCTCCTAGATCGCTTACAGAATTACATCGGCATTCAGGGACAGGCATTAAACTGGCTTAAATCCTACCTGTCCGATCGTTACCATTTCATAGATTTAAATGGAGAGCTATCCAGGCTAATGCTAGTGAACTATGGCGTGCCATAAGGTTCAGTTCTAGGACCCCTGCTCTTCACAATATACATGCTTCCGTTAGGAAATATTATTAGAAGGCATGGAATTAGCTTCCATTGTTATGCTGATGATACTCAGCTATATATCTCATCTAAACCAGGCGATACAGCTCAATTAACCCGGATACCTGAGTGTGTTAAGGAAATAAGAGATTGGATGACCCATAACTTTCTACTTTTAAATTCTGATAAGACTGAGATTTTGCTCATCGGACCAAAAACTAGTATACAGAAGCTCCAGCATCTCAACCTGCATTTAGACGGATGCTCTGTAACCACTAGTTCAACGGTAAAAGACCTGGGAGTTATTTTAGACAGCAACTTATCTTTCAAATATCATATCAACCAAGTTACAAAAACAGCCTTCTTTCACCTTAGAAATATTGCTAAGCTAAGAAATATGTTGTCCATATCCGATGCAGAAAAGCTCGTCCATGCGTTTATGACCTCCAGAATAGACTATTGTAATGCGTTACTAGGTGGATGTCCTGCATCATTAATAAACAAATTAATGACGCAGGCAGCCAGAATTCTTACAAGGTCAAGAAAATATGATCACATAACCCCGATCTTATCGTCCCTACATTGGCTTCCGGTTAAGTTTCAAATAGACTACAAACTACTACTACTCACTTATAAAGCACTAAATGGTTTGGCTCCCATGTTTCTATCCAGTCTTCTAACACGCTACAATCCGTCACGCTCCCTAAGATCTCAAAACTCTGGACTTCTAGTAGTTCCTAGAATAGCAAAGTCCACTAAAGGTGGTAGAGCATTTTCACATTTAGCTCCTAAACTCTGGAATAGTCTTCCTGACAGTGTTCGGGGCTCAGACACACTCACCCAGTTTAAGTGTAGAATAAAAACATATCTTTTTAGCAAAGCCTACACATAACATACGTCTCACATCATAACCTTGTGCTCCAGAACATCTGATCACATCACATTATCAACTTGTGCTGTTAATATCATGAACAGCAGCTACGCTAATTCCTCTCCACTGCTTCTCTTTCTCTCCCCATCCCGAATAAATGTCTGTTGCGTTAAAGGTTTTAATTTTTAGCGCATTTAAAAAAATTCTAACGCTAAAATGAATTCGCATTAACACGTTATAACCTTGTTAATTTTGACAGCTCCAGTATTTCAATTTCATTTTGAATAAAAATATTTAGATTTTGTATTTATTCATTAGAAAATCTAAAGAAAAATGTCATAGTAAAAGACAAATCAAATTGCCCATCTACACAGGTAGTTCTGGTCAGTTAAATCAGCGTTCTAAATAAATACACCTTATATACACCTATAATTATAATAATGCACAGTTCCATAAGAATTTACTGAGCTCCACAGATCATCTAACTTATAGGAAGTTCATTCAATTACACATAAATATAATCTTATCTTTTTGGAAAACCTGTACCTACAATAACTAACAAAATTAACTGTTATTTTTATACATTCTGACAGTTTTGCCTTGTGAATGCTGGCTCATGACCATGGGATGAATTACGGTTTGGTGAGGCCACCACCCTTTGGTTTATTTGGATCACTTGTCGTGCATTAAAATTATGTCCCACACACCTAATCATGGATTATCCCTAACATACACAACAGTTAGTCACAGTCCACTAAATAAATTCAAAGTGCGCTGTTTTAAGAGTCATCCTATACTGTATATAATTTCACAGGGGTATTTTATCTCTGATTTAAACTGCTACTATAACAGTTATTGACATCATCATTTGGATTATAAAAGTTAATCAGATGAAGCAGATGGTTACTTTTTTCATTCATGGAGGTACAAATTATTTACTCAAATGGTTGTGTCCAAAATGTATTCAGTATTTCTTTATTTTATTTTCTTCTTTATAACCCTTTTGTCAAAAAACTATATTAATATGAATATGCTTTTGATGAGCTACAACATCATCATTCCTACAGCCAGATCTGTATTCAGTATCCCTGCATTCTAGATATTGTCATCTTGCTTCAAACACATCATACCACCATCTGATCTGATCTGACCTGACCTGACCTGAGCCAGGTCAGGTCAGATCAGATCAGATGGTGGTATGATGTGTTTGAAGCAAGATGACAATATCTAGAATGCAGGGATACTGAATACAGATCTGGCTGTAGGAATGATGATGTTGTAGCTCATCAAAAGCATATTCATATTAATATACGTACAGTATAACCAACCATATGCACTTCGGTTCATCTGAACCGAAGTGCATATGGTTGGTTATACTGTACGTAGTGTTCCAGAGATTCAGATACACCAGGTATGTACCATTTCAAAGTTAATGAGCTGTGAAAGTCTGGAACTGGATCAAAATTGAGATCTAGATTATAAACTTTTGTGAAAATTTCTGTAAATTGTGGAAATGATGTTGCTGTTTTGTTACTGCTCATGCTCAGTAGATGCTCTGCACCTCGGAGACTATGAGATGTCGTGATGATCCGCATGCTGTTCTCTTGGTTGCGTCCATATAATGCCATTGGAGCGCGCCGTTAAAAGCGCGCGCACCCGGAGCGCGCACAGAACTCAGGATGTGTAAAGTAAATTTCGAGCTCCTGCGAGGCGCGTGAATGCACGTGAATTGCTGCGTGATTGCGCGCGCTTTAGAGCTACAGACCTGATCAGAACATAGACAATTGGGGATTTTTTTTGACGCATGCAGGACAATCATGAACATCTACAATAAAAGTGTTGGAGGTGTTGTGTCTGAGAGCCGTGCAGACTCGGAGACACCGGCTAAGTTACTGCTGGGTATTGGGACTGATAACCTGGTGACGTTGCTGGTGTTCGGGCTGATTTTCGCGCTCGGCGTGGTGGGAAACGCGCTCGTGATCGCGGTCCTGGTTCGGCGCAGAGTAGGTCAGCGGCGCAGCACCACCAACATCTTCATCTTGAACCTGGCCGTGGCTGACCTGTCCTACCTGCTCTTCTGCGTGCCTTTCCAGTCCACTGTGTACATGCTCCCCATGTGGGTGCTCGGCGCGTTCATCTGCAAGTTCGTGCACTACTTCTTCACCGTGTCCATGCTGGTGAGCGTGTTCACGCTGTCCGCGATGTCCGTGGACCGCTACGTGGCCATCGTGCACAGCCGGAAATCATCGTCCATCCGTGTGGCGAGGCACGCGCTGCTCGGCGTGTTGGGCATCTGGGCGCTCTCGCTGGCCATGGCCCTGCCGGTCGCGTACCACCAGCGCATCGTGGAAACCGAGGACAACAGCACGTTCTGCTGGGAAGTCTGGGCTGATCCCAGGAAGAGGAAAATCTACGTGGTGTGCACGTTTGTCTTCGGCTACCTGCTGCCCCTGATCCTTATTTCTTTCTGCTACGCAAAGGTAATTATTTCAATCGACCTGGAAAAGTTATAGAGAAAATTATTATTATTTGATAAGAATTTAAATGAGGTGTTCTTAATAAATTGGCCCCTGTACCTGTAGTACTTTTTAATTACATTTATTTATTATTACCTACAATGAAGAGCTCATTCAATGCATACCACATGAGTGACCAGGAAAGGTCTAGTTTGCCCTTTCTCTCTCTCTCTCTGTGTGTGTGTGTGTGTGTGTGTGTGTGTGTGTGTGTGTGTGTGTGTGTGTGTGTGTGTGTGTGTGCTCTTTTCTATTCTGTTTTTTTCTAATCATACATTTCCTTTGGAATCATGTGGTTGTGAGTGATATGTAATTACATAAAAAAAATGATAAAAATGTAACTTAAAAAAATGAACAATGAGAGTCTCCAATTATATAAAAAGAATAAAAATAAATACAGTACAGACCAAAAGTTTGGACACATCTTCTCATTCAAAGAGTTTTCTTTATTTTCATGACTATGAAAATTGTAGATTCACACTGAAGGCTTCAAAACTATGAATGAACACATGTGGAATTATATATGGAATTATATACATAACAAAAAAGTGTGAAACAACTGAAAATGTCATATTGTAGGTTCTTCAAAGTCGCCACCTTTTGCTTTGATTACTGCTTTGCACACTCTTGGCATTCTCTTGATGTCTACTTTGAAGAACCTACAATATGACATATTTTCAGTTCACTTTTTTGTTATGTATATAATTCCATATATAATTCCACATGTGTTAATTCATAGTTTAGATGCCTTCAGTGTGAATCTACAATTTTCATAGTCATGAAAATAAAGAAAACTCTTTGAATGGGCAGGTGTGTCCAAACTTTTGGTCTGTACTGTATATATAATATATATAAACTTTTGGTCTGTACTGTATATAAACAAATAAATTAATCGATTTATATTACACTATTTAGACAAAAGTATTGGGACACCTGACAAATGTGGTTCTTCTCCAAACTGTTACCCCAAAGCTGGAGGCACACATTTGTATATGATGTCAGTGGATAAATTTTGCATTCATTTTTATTGGAAAACCTAAACCTGTTCCAGCATGATGATCCCCTTGTGCACAAAGTCAGCTTCATTAATGTATGTATGTTCTACATAGTTTGGAGAGGAAGATCCTGTAGAGGAGCCTGCTATAGAGCTCTAAACTCTGACTGCACCCAAGGC
The DNA here is from genome assembly GCA_039877035.1 of Silurus lanzhouensis. Taxonomy (NCBI): domain Eukaryota; kingdom Metazoa; phylum Chordata; class Actinopteri; order Siluriformes; family Siluridae; genus Silurus; species Silurus lanzhouensis. The sequence continues at coordinate 1,309,816 of JBCEWE010000489.1, forward strand.
CTCCACGCCTCACCTACTTTGTGTCTGATACACACAAATGTTCACAAGCATTCTCCAAAATCTAGTGGAACATCTTCTTAGAAGAGTGGAGGGACTTATAAGAACAAATTGGGACTTAATGTGGAATGCGATGCTCAAAAAGCACACACTGACCATGTGTCCGCAAACTTTATGTATGTGAATAATATGTAATAATGGTAATAATGGTAGTAAAGTGAATACATAAATTAAAAATACAAAAAGTACACTTACTTGTAAAGAATCAAAATTCAAAAATAAACAAATCATAGAAAAAGATGTGGAAAAACAATAGCAGATCCAAAAGCACAGAACACATCCACATCTCACATGGTGTCTGAAACCTTCATGTGTTCATGATGTGATTTTCTATAAAGGCTTGCACTAAAGCCTGTAACTTTTATAACTGTATGTGCTGCAATCAACATGCCACTGTTTAATTATACGGCAGATTTCTGGTCTGTAATACAGCATTTTAGATCTCTAGCTTAGCAAATAAAAACAGTGCAGAATTGCGCAGTCTGGGATACTTTTCTAAAAAAAATATTTAATTTATACACATGCAGGTACTGAACCATTTACACAAAAATCTGCGAAACATATCGAAGAAATCTGAGGCTTCAAAAAAGAAGGTAAGTACAATGTGTGCAGCACATTTCTGTCAATTTTTATATTAATAAAAATAACAATAAATAAAAGAAAACCATTTAGAAAATCACAATATATCTTCCATGTTAAATGCAGGCTCTGACTTTCTTTTCACCTGTCTGTGGTTGCATATCATCAGACTGCACAGACCGTTCTGGTGGTGGTAGTGGTCTTCTGCTTGTCCTGGCTGCCCCATCACGTAGTGCACCTCTGGGTGGAGTTTGGTTCGTTCCCCCTGAACCAGGCGTCCTTTCTTTTCCGTGTTGTGGCTCACTGTCTGGCCTACAGCAACTCCTCGGTCAACCCCATTATCTATGCGTTTCTCTCGGAGAACTTCAGGCAAGCCTATAAGCAGGTGTTCCAGTGCCAGGTGGCCAGCGAATGTCCAACACAGGATGCCCGAGAAACGAGGAACAAAATAGAGAAGGTTCCTCCTACTAACTGCACTACAGTTTAACTTGGCACACCCTCTGACTTGACTTTGTTTTGCTCAGTTTAGTGCTGGAGAGCTTCAGGGGCAAGTAGCAGGTCTAGCGGACAAACTGTAGTCGTTATTTTTTTTTTCCTGTGATCGAGAATGCGCTAACATTTAAAGGGGCTTTTGCAGTTTTTAGGTCATTATTAGAACCTATTATGAATATTGCAGGGAGAAAATTATATTCAATAATTTACATGAGTGCTGTGAATTCCATTCTGTCTCTCAGTCTGAACTTATCGATGCCTTTAGAGAGTCGGACATTTCAGCTTGCTTATTGTGTAATTAGTCTGTGTAGAGAACTTTCAATAGCATTAATCAAATGTCACCACATTTGCTTCACCCATCATTTGATCCGAAGAGGAAGACCAAAAACGGACCATGAACCATGTATGAGCCTGATCTTCAAGCATCAGCATGAGAGATAATCAAAACTCTGAACAGATAAATGTGGCTTTGCTGTTAGAAGTCTGGAAATACAACAAAAATAAAAATAAATGTAAATATTTTGACTCTTTTTTAAATAAGTTGTTTATGATAGTAAAATCCTGCATTCTTTTTTACTGACTTAAATTAATGTAAAATGCTTTCATAAAATGTATGTTACAGTAATTTGATGAATGTTACATACCAAAAGGAGGGGAAAAAAAAAAACGCAGACAAGGACAACCTTACGACCTTGGATGATTCAATATAATTCGTATGCATTCACAGACACAGTGACGCACATGCAGACTTGTTTTGGGCTGGTTAATACAATCTCTGCTTCCACAAAACCAGGTTAGTGTTTCTCTCTTATGCACTGTTCAAGGATTTTATTCCTCACTTTCTGCCTAAGTGAATTATTTCACTGACACGTTCTGAGTAATTACATACAGTATCAATATGGCTGTGGATTAAGCGCTAACTGTTCAGGTTCGTTTGGTGATTTTGATTACCTTGTGTATAAAAATGCTTGTCATGTAGTCAGATTTCCAGAGAATATAAAACACATCATATTGTGAATTTTCTAAACATTTCTGTTGCTTTTAATCCTTTCATCCCTCTGTGTGTTGTGTGTGTTGTGATCCAGATGTGCCCAATCTCATACCACTGTCTGATCTCTCTCCATCTGAACTCACTTCATGTTCTCACATTTTTGAAGGTAATAAATGATTTAATTTATTAATTTATTAATTTAATAATTTGTGCCAAAATGTTAATTCATTATAACATTACTAAACTGACCTTTAAATACTGATTCTAAATGTATATCCTTTGCACAAAAGGATCTTTGTAGTGACAAATGAGGTTCTTTAGAATGAAAGGTTCTTCACTCTAAATAATGTCCAATCCTGATCATATATATATATATATATATATATATATATATATATATATATATATATATATATATATATATATATATATAAATAAAATTACATATAGCATTCGTATAAAAGCAGTATAATCAATTGGAATTAATATGTTAGAACAAAAAAGAATAAAATGGTTCTGTTACTGAAAGGTTCTTTTGGGAACCAAAAATGGTTCATCTTTGGCATTGCAGTAAAACCCTTTTTTGGTTCTTCCCGGCAGCTTTATTTGTAAGAGTGTAGCAGTGACAAACTTGTTTATTCATTTATAGCTCTGTATCTGCTGCCAAGTTATTGTTCTACAGGAACATCAGTAAATACAATTGAGGCAATTAAAAAAATTAAATTAAAAACAAACAAATAACAATCATAATAATAACAATAAAATGTGTGTGCGCGCGGGTGTGTGTATGTGTGAGTGTGTGTGCATGTGTGTGAGTATTCTGCATTTATTTTATTATTAGTGTTTGTGTAAGTATTATTTGAAATGATTGTAATATCGCATGTTCATTAAAGAAAACTAATTAATGTACAAGGTTAATAGATTTTATTTCTTTATGTGAGTCATGGCAGGGGGAAAGTATTAATAAAAACATAACCTGTATATCATGTATTCTTCATTTTGATGTCCTGTACAAAGTCAATAACAGATTTATAAAAAAATAAAAAAAAGCATGCTGAGATGATTGTGAATGCAGTATAATAGCTCTCTCTGAAGCACATTTCATAGTGTGTGTGTGTGTGTGTGTGTGTGTGTGTGTGTGTGTGTGTGTGTGTGTGTGTGTGTGTGTGTGTGTGTGTGTGTGTGTGAAATGTCAGGTGCACAAGCTTAATCTTTTTTCCTTTTAGTATGATGGCTAATCATGTGTTTTAATTCAATTCAATTCAATTCATTTTTATTTGTATAGCGCTTTTAACAATGAACATTGTCTCAAAGCAGCTTTACACAGATAATGTGGTGATCAGATGTAAATATGTTCTTTGTAAGTATGTTTGTCCCTGATGAGCAACTGTGGCAAGGAAAAACTCCCCGAGATGGCATAAGGAAGAAACCTTGAGAGGAACCAGACTCAAGAGGGAACCCATCCTCATCTGGGTTGCACCAAATGTCCATTTGAAGCATATATACAAAGTTGCGGGGTGCAGTGATGATGATCAGAAGCAAACTGCACTCCCGAGTCAGTGCAGCAGACCGCTGACACCAACTACAGTCCAATCCGTCCTCAAAGCACCCGTTCTACTCCGGAATTACATGGAACCACCCAAGGTGTTGAGGAGAGACCGTCCCAAGCTGCACAGAAGTGTGAAGATCCGCGGAGGGGAGAGGGGCAGGAACAGTGGTCACTGGAACCTCAGGAGCATGTTTAACTCGACCGAGAGAGAGAGAGAGAGAGAGAGAGAGAGAGAGAGAGAGAGAGAGACAGAGAGAGAGAGAGAGGGTGACAGGAAGGGAAGGATATGGATTATTAAGTGTCCCTATTGGTGTATGAAAGTTGATGTCACTGTGCAGTTTGGACTCCGGCAAGACTCGCTATGGCAGCATAACTAAAAGGGAGAACCAGAAGGTAACACAGACATGAGGGATCTCTGGGATAAGAGACGACCCACCACACCACCGTCAACAAACCCGAGTGAACGTGTGAATGTGAGGGGACGACAGCATACAAATATACCAGTTCACCAAACACTCTATATCCATGTTTCCTCCAGATCTGCACCTTTACCTAAGAAAAATCTACTGATCAAAGACTTGACTAAATAAATAAGTTTTCAGCCTCGACTTGAACACTGAGACTGTGTCTGAGTCCCGAACACTGATTGGAAGGCTGTTCCATAACTGTGGGGCTTTATAAGAGAAAGATCTGCCCCCTGCTGTAGTCTTCATTATTTGAGGAACCAAAAGATAGCCAGCACCTTTTGATCTAAGTAGGCGTGGAGGATCATACTGGTACAAAAGTTCACTCAGATACTGCGGTGCGAGACCGTTAAGTGCTTTATATGTCAGTAGTAGTATCTTATAATCAATGCGAGATTTGATTGGGAGCCAGTGTAGACTGATTAAAACAGGGGTGATGTGGTCGTATTTCCTAGATCTGGTGAGGACTCTTGCTGCTGCATTCTGGACTAACTGAAGCTTATTTATGCACTTACTCGCACACCCAGACAGTAAAGCGTTACAGTAGTCTAATCTAGAAGTAACAAAAGCATGAACTAGTTTTTCTGCATCCTGTAACGACATCATATTTCTAATTTTAGCAATATTTCTAAGGTGGAAGAAGGCGATCCTGGTAATATTATTCACGTGAGACTCAAAGGAAAGACTCGGGTCAATAATCACACCAAGGTCTTTGACAGCCGTACATGCTGAAACAGAAACACCATCCAGAGATGCTACGTAATCAGAAAGTTTGCTTCTAGCTGCATGTGGTCCTAGTAAAAGTACTTCCGTCTTATCTGAGTTGAGCTGAAGAAAATTATTAAGCATCCACTGTCTAATGTCCTTTACACACTCCTCAACACTGTTTAGCTGATCTCTCTCATCTGGCTTTGCTGAAATATACAGCTGTGTGTCATCAGCATAGCAATGGAAGCGAATTCCATGTTTATGAATGATTTCACCAAGAGGCAGCATATATAAGGAGAAAAGCAGTGGGCCTAAGACAGATCCTTGAGGAACACCAAACTTTACCTCATAGAGTGTGGAGAACTCACCATTTACATCCACAAACTGATAACGATCAGTCAAATAAGACCTAAGCCAAGAGAGAGCTGTTCCCTTTATTCCTACAACGTTCTCAAGTCTAGCAAGCAGTATAGTGTGATCAATGGTGTCAAAAGCTGCACTAAGGTCGAGCAAAACAAGTAAGGAGACAAAACCCTGATCGGAGGCCAATAACAGGTCATTTACCACCTTAACTAGCGCCGTCTCTGTGCTATGATGAGGCCGAAATCCTGACTGATACATTTCAAAAATGTTATTCATAAGTAGGTGTGAGCATAACTGCTGTGCTACAACCTTTTCTAAAATTTTGGATATAAAGGGGAGATTTGATATCGGTCTGTAGTTGGACAACTGACATGGGTCAAGGTCAGGTTTCTTAATAAGGGGGTGGATAACTGCCAGTTTGAAGGATTTAGGTACATAACCAGTGCTAATGGAAGAGTTAATTATTTTTAAAACTGGTTTGATTACCTCTGGAGTTATCTGTTTAAAGAAACTAGTAGGCAGGGGATCAAGAATGCAGGTTGATGATTTTGATGAGGAAATTAATGAGATTAAGTCATTCTCATGAATAGGAGTGAAGCTTTGTAGTTGATTGTCCGTTATAATTACACTGCTGTCTACAGGGTTACTTGTAAAATAATTTGAATTTATATTAACCGTCTGGATTTCTTGCCTGATGTTTTCAATTTTATTATTAAAAAAGTTCATGAAATCATCACTACCTATTGGTGGTGTGCATGTTAGTGCAGTGCTTTTATTCCCTGTTAATTTTGCTACCGTGCTGAATAAAAATCTAGGATTATGCTTGTTATTTTCTATGAGGGTGGAGAAATATGCTGATCTAGCAGCACTAAGAGATTTTCTATAATTTAGGAGGCTCTCCTTCCATGCTATTTGAAATACTGTTAATTTTGTTTGACGCCATTTACGTTCTAATTTTCGAGTGGTCTGTTTTAAGGTGCGTGTTTGATCAGTATACCACTGTGCTAATTTTTTTTCCCTGATCATTTTGGTCTTAAGGGGAGCTACATCATCTAGAGTGTAACGTAACGTTGTTTCTAGATGTTCAGTGGCCCAGTCGAGCTCTGCGGGGTCTGACGGAGATCTATCTAATATCGTAATTTCGGGAAGATTATTAATAAAACGCGCTGCTGTAGCTGACGTGAAAGTACGCTTAACACGGTAACGTGGTGAGGTAGAAATGCAATGACTTAGGCAAATTTTAAACGAGATTAGATAATGGTCTGAAATAGCTTCAGACTGTGGAATTATGACTACGTTTTTTATTTTTAATCCAAATGTTAACAACAAATCGAGAGTGTGTCCACCACTATGAGTGGGTCCTATAACATTCTGATTAATTCCAACTGAATCTAGTATGGACACAACTGCTGCTCTTAAGGAGTCTTCCTGATTATCAAAATGAATATTAAAGTCACCAACAATTAATGCTTTATCTAAAGAAGTAGATAAATTTGTAATGAAATCTGCAAATTCTATCAGAAAATCAGAGTAGGGCCCTGGGGGTCTATAAATAATAATTAGAGGAATTAACTGGCTTGACCTGCTTTCGGACACTGAATATTTTATGTTGGTGTAAAGAACTTCAAATGTTTTACATTTGTATTTAGTCTTTTGTGTGACGTTTAGATTATTATTATTATATATAGCTGCTACTCCACCTCCTCTGCCATTTAGACGGGGTTGGTGTATGTAACTATACCCAGGAGGACTCGCCTCATTTAATGCTACATATTCATTCGATTTAATCCACGTTTCTGTCAAACACATTATATTAAACTCCTGGTCGGTAATAATTTCGTTTATAGTAAGTGCTTTTGGCGTGAGAGATCTAATATTCAACAATCCTATCTTTAGATCAGAGGTGCTGGCTGTGCGTTCAGTCCTATTTAATTTAATGTTAATCAGGTTACTAAAACAGACTTTCTGATAATTCCTATATTTTGGTTTTGCTCGGGGGACAGACACAGTCTCAATATGGTGGATCCTGAGTGACGACTCTGTGCAGCTAGCAGACGGTCGGTTTAGCCTGTCTGTCTGCTCCCTGGCCTTGGCTCTAGACAGTCACTTGTTAACTAGTGCTGTTCTGAGACTATGACCTATACTACAAGAAATGAGAGCAGCACCTTCCCGGATGGGATGGACACCGTCCCGCCCTAACAGGCCAGCCTTGCCCTCAAAATTGCTCCAATTATTAATGAAGCCCACATTGTTTTTGAGGTTTTAAGGTTTGATCTATATATAATAATACAAAGTGTGTGTGTGTGTGTGTGTGTGTGTGTGTGTGTGTGTGTGTGTGTGTGTGTGTGTGTGTGTGTGTGTGTTTCAGAGTCCCAAATATTTATTTTAAATGTCAATATATAGTACAATTGCATTTCTTCATAACCATTCTCATAAACAGATAATCTGAGAGCCAGAGAGAAAAGTGAATTAGGTGCTATTGTGGTATATTTCACCAGAGGGCACTGAGTGATTTGGAGTCGTCTTGTTTAGCATATTGTTAATAGAACAACATTCATGCATAAACAGTTGGCTTATTTTCTAATAAACCAAGCACAATTACAGAGGTCAAAAACAGATGAGAAAATCAAATTAATCTTTTTTCCTGGATGAATCTAGCTAATCACTTTAATATTTTACTAGCCCTAGCGCTAATGAAATGCATTCATCTCTTCAGCTTATGGCAACCTTCAGGCCCGACTATAGACCTGTTCGCACTTTTGACCTTTTACCTTTTCTGGTGGAAAACTATGAGAGTTTTTCAGGTTTTATTATTGTACTAGTCATTTTTTATGGCTGCATTATGACAACATTGCTCTTATATCGTGGTCCATAATTTACTTGCTAACATACTTTTAATTCAGTTTAGATTTGTTTTATTATTACATGCTCATGCAAAGTTACCAGAACATGATAAGTATTGTACTGCTCCTAAAACTATGCCACAAACTGGGATTAGAGAACACTTTCTAATCAGATGTAGCTTTCAATTTTGGCATCTCTGTGATTCTTAACATATGTACTTTACACTCATATGACTCATATAAGCACAGTTGCCCAGATATAGAGCAAGAAGTCCAAATAGAGCAAGAAGTGCAGGAAAAATTTAGTTACCCTCTACACCAGTTCCCAACCCAATCCTGGAAAAACCCCTGTCATGACATAACCGTCCTTTTTGAGTTAAAGTAGAACTCCAGAACCAGTTTTGTTAACCTGTGATCTAGCTGAATTAACAACTCACAGGCTGCCATTAACCTCGCAAGTGAACTGACATTACCTGGAAGCATCTAGGGAGAGTTCTAGATCAGATTTCACCAGCACTTTTGACAAGCTCTAAACTAACAACACCGCCAAGATGCTCTGTACTAGATGGCAAAATGATGGTAAGTCTGGATTAATTTAGTGATTTGGTTCTTTGAATCTCATTCACCAAAATGTACAAATCTTTTTTTATTGAGTCATTTAGTTCATTTCTCTAAACGATCCACACCTACTGTACATGAGACTCAAAACTAGTGAAAGTAGGGCATGATGTAATTCATCCCACAACATGAAATTTATTCTTTCACAGAGCACCTGTTGACAAATTTTTATGCTTTTGTGCACGAACAATCAACAGCATAAAAGAAGGATTCATCCAGGAACCAGCTCTTAAGCTCCATGACACATTCTCTGGCTAATATGATGAATCACGAGCAGGTCAGGCGTATCCATTAGCCTGTCTTTTAATGCATTTTTAACGTCATAGCATCTGCACTCAATGCAGATGCTATGATGTCCCCTGATGAGATCTTAGAACATCACCTGATGTGTGTGATTCCACATAACCCACACCTCCTCATGGGGCCTGTAAGTTTGTAATTTTAAAAGTAAAAGAATGTAAAATAGCGACGGTAAAATTCTGTAAATTATAAAACATACAACATCAAAATTACTGTTTATTTAACAGTTAAATACTGTTCATGTAAATAAAGGTTAACGTCCCTAGATAAGGTATGCAACCCTAGTTTCCAGAGGGAATGAGAGCCGTCGAAACGCTTTGGGAACGCCTCGCGTTGTTCTCGCTCCGAATCATGTGTAAAATCTGGCCAATAGGCAGTCGTGACATCATCGGCGGGCGACGTCATGTAAAGCTACAAAATGGGTAAGCGATGGTAGCGACATTAGCTTCTGAAAAAGGAGAAGGTAAGTGCTGCAGGGATGCAGGGAGTATCCCTTCAGGGAACTCGAGCTGCGTCAAAATGTTTTAGGAACGAATGTCCAATCACGCCACACTGACCAGTCCCTGCCTCGTGTGTCTGAACACAACCGGCATGCAGGACAGAGGAGCCGTGTGTGGCTCTGATGTCAAGGCCTCAAACTTAACAAAGGTCACCAGGGTGGACCAGCCCACAGTGTTACAAATGTCCTGGAGAAAAACTCCAGGGGACAAGGCCGTAGAGGCCGCCATACCCCGGGTGGAATGAGCCGAAGGGAGTAGGAAGACCATAACACGAAGAAATGGCATCCACAATACATCTGCTGAGCGTCTGCTTATTAGCTGGAAAACCTTTCCTATGAGGGCCATAACAGACAAACAGCTGCTCTGACTTCTTCCACGGACTTTTGCTTTTCCTGGTCAGGGGCTAGAAAAGGAGGAGGGCAGAATGCCTGCGGGACGACAGGTGGTGAGGGAGCCACAGGCACCTTAGGCTAGAGAAAAGCGCTGGCCATGCCAGGGGCAAACTCCAGGAGAGACGGGGCCACAGAGGGAGCCTGTAGGTCCCCGAACCTCTTAAGGTAGGAAATTAACGGGCAGTTAACTGGGTCCAACTGGTGGTGCCCACACCATGTGGTGGACAGATTCCATTTAGTGGCATACAACCTTCTCATGGAGGTAGCTGTGGAATGGAGGATGGTCTCTACTACCTCAGTAGAGAGACCAGCTGCTAGGAACTGCACCCCCTCAGGGGCCACAGCCACTGTAATATCTCTGCCATATCTGCTCCACCACCTCGGGGTGGAGCCTCCATTCCCCGGGCCTCGGCCCTTGCCTCAAAAAGGTGTCTGCTCTCCAATTTAACCGGCCCGGGATGTAAACTGCTTTCAATGAGAGAAGTTTTTCCTGGGACCATAGGAGGATCTGCCACAGGGGGTGAGAACAGAGACCCCCTGGTGGTTGAGGTACGAGACCACCGACAAGTTATCAGTACTAACCAACACGTAGTGACCTCTTAGGTCTCGGAGGAAGTGTTCCAGTGCCAAGAACACGGCCATTATCACCAGGCAGTTTATGTGCCATGACAGATGTGACTTGTCCCACTGACCTTGGGCCACTCATGACTACTCCCAACCCCATGAGGGATGCATCCGTTGTTAGCGTTACACGATGACAAGAAGCTCCCACAACGGGGTCTTGAGACAGGAAAGTAGGTTCTAAGGCTCGAAGGGCTTGCTGCGAGACCTTGATAATATGGAATGTATCTCCTTTCGGGAGAACCCTCTGTCTCTGAGCCACCACTGGAGGGGTATCAAATGGAGGAGGCCAAATGGGATCACATTGGACACATTCCATGAGACCGAGCAGCCTCTGGAACTGCTTCACAGTAAGTGACTGGTCTGCTTTCACTCTCTTGACTACCGGATTTCCGTGTTACACGCGCCGGATGAAGGACCCGCCTAAGCGAGTACGGCCCAGCAGGAGAGGCTGGGGAGAACTAATCCATCTCCATGCCTTCTGCTAGGTCGGCCTATAAGCCCGGACCTGAGCCGTGAGGAGAGTGCTCTCATGGCGAAAAATGCTAACAGCTGACTAGCTCGAGAGCCGACTAAGCATGCTTCTAAGCTAAGCAAACAGCACATCGGCTGCGTGTATCCCCCCTCAGTTGAAATTCTGCTTGCATTTAAAGCTCATGGCTTCACAGATTCACACACACAGCGCTTACTTGAACAAACAGAAACTAATGTCGCTACCATCACGCACCCATTTTGTAGCTTCTTGGTTTACGCGATGTCGCCCACCGATGATGTCACGACTGCCTATTGCCCGGATTTTACACGATTCGAGCGTGAACAACACGAGGCATTCCCAAAGCGTTTTGACGCAGCTCAAGTAAAGTTAAGTTCCTGAAAAGGAACTTGAAACATTTTGCTTTATTGCTTTGTTAAACTATCCCCTACATTAGTTTACTAGTTTAGTCCACTTGACAGAGTGAATGAAAACAAATGAGTGAATTGAGACACTGATGAACACCTGCTGTTAACAAACACAATCACTGAAGGAAAGAACAAGAAACAAAACTACACACAGTTACAGCCTTAAATGAAATCAACTGAATTAAAACAGGATGATTAAACAACTCCAAATACAGAATTACCAGCTTTACTTATTATAGTTTGACTTTATTTCTGTTAAATTTCTACAAAATATTCTTTAAGACTTAACAGGAGTTTATATTTTAAAGGAAATGTTTCGTTTGACCTCATCGTTTCTAAAATCAGTAGTTGCTTTAGTTGAGCTTTTGACCCCTGACTCTTTAACCTTAGTTTTTCTCTGGCAGTTATAATTGTGTTTATAAAGCACTTTTGTTGCTTTATAAATTTTTTTTGTTACAAAAAAGGAAAGAGAAATTACAACTTGATGTGATGGTATTGATAGTGGAAGAAACATCACCTTATGAACTGATCTTTGTTTTTTATTGGTGGTTTCTAATTAATTTCTGATTGTTTTTGATAATAACATGACTTCAAAGCAACTTAAATTGTTAATATTAAAAAAAAAAAAACATTTTATGCCCAAAACCATTAGAACTCCAGCACAATTTACACATAGACATCAAGAATCAGCACATAAAACTCAAGAATGGTGATTATTAACTAACTTTCATGCCACAATGCATGCTGGGTGCCAGAATAGTACAAAACTCCCAACATTCATTACAGCATTAATAAATTATCCAGCTGAATGTTTATACTATTTTCTTTATTTTTAAATAATTTTTTTAATGTTATTTGATTTGTTATGACTTTTCACTAGTGTGTTTCAAGGCAATTATAGTCAGAATTACTGGCAACCCTGCTGCTGGTAGTTTAGCAAAAAATCAAGAAAAAAACAGTCAAATTCCTGTTGTGTGCTTTGTGGGTTACCATTGTGTAAGAGAATAGAGCCTGTGTTTAAGTCAAGGACAGGCAGCTAAATATTGATGCAATTTAAGTGCAGTCATGCAAACAAAATGAGTGTATTTGTATAGCCCATTAAAAACATGTTGAATCTGGTTAGGCTGATATTAACACGAAAAACAAACTCAGTATACAAATAAAAACTCAAGTGTTGAGTGATTTAAGTTTAAATGTGCTTTATAAAATTTGAGAATTGTGAATTAAATACATTCATGAAAAGTTATATTTGTGAGTGTATACATCACTACACAACTTCTGAGAATTTAAATAACTGAACATTTAATTTTACAAACCCACTATGTCATTTTACATTAGATATATGGTACACTACCAAGTTTTGGGGTAAAATTCATGTTAATTGTGCCCTAGAGTTTATTAGTGTCAATCACTGCACATTTTTGCTTGTACACAGTTCATGTCCTGACAGTGACCTTTAAAAACCTGCCTATGTTTCAGTGTAAAATTATGTTGGACCAGCACCAAACACACACACACACACACACACACACACACACACACACACACACACACACACACACACACAAACACACACACACACACACACACACACACACACACACAAATGCTGTCTTGGCATAAAATAAAGAAAGGTTCTTCTTTATTTACAGCTACAGAAGCAAAAGCAACAATGCTGCATTTTTTATAGTATAAAGAAATTGATGGTAATAAAGGGGTTATATAGAGTCAGTACATCCTCACTCACACTCATGAAGCTCATGTGTCTTCTGGCTGTGCTGTTACACTTATTATTCTTACAAACTTCACTCAGGATGGAAACTGTTGTCTCTAAGGGTCTTCTTGCTCATTTAAACTCAACTGGTCTAAAACCGTAGAACACTGTGACCTAATGCTTTCTCTTTCAGATAATATTGGACCTGCAAAACGGGCAGTAACATCTCAAGCCTAGGAGCAGTGTGGCACAGATGCATCATACACTTTTATTGTTTCATGTAAAATGATTAGTATTGAACACACACACACACACACACACACACACACACACACACACACACACACACACACACACACACACACACAATGTTGCATTGCATGTACAGCATGTAGAGCAGACGTTCTTATCCAGAGCAACTTACAATTACCTAATTTATACTTCTACTTCCTGGTGATGCAGGGATTTGAACTTATGACCTTCTGCTTAACCGATCAGCTACAGTACATTCTCTAATATCACTCACACACTCACTCACACACACACACACACACACACACACACACACACACACACACACACACACACACACACACACACACACTCCAATGCCAGTGTCCCAGCAGTGCTGATAATTATCCACCATTTGTGCTTTTCCGCTGATGGATGATGAAGAGCGAGTCTTAGCAACAGATGGGATACAGACAGTAATTATACATCTACAAAGTACACATTCTCATAATTCAGCTACATAACAAATGATGCCCATAACACACTTAGCTAATAACTGAGAGGTTTAAAACATTTATTTGTCATTTTGAGATGATCAGATTAGTTTGAGATCTGGTTAAGAAAAATAAACATTCTGTAAAAATCTCAGGCTCAGTGGTTACCGATTGGAAGATTGGGGATTCAAATCCCAGTGTTGCTAAACTGCCATTCTTTGGGGGCCCTCAACAAGGCCCTTAACCCTCTGTGCTCCAGGAGTGCTGTAATGTGGCTGACCCTGTGCTCTGACCCCATCTTAGCATTGGTGGGATATGTGAAGGGTGAATTTCACTGTGCTTTAATGTACATGTAAAAAGTAAAAGTCTATTTCTTTCTTTTTTCTTTTATTTGAAGTTCAGCCCAAAGAGTTACATTTCTGACTTATCAGAATACATTTCTTTCATCTCCAAGGCCGTTAAAGTGCCCACCATATGGCTTTTACTCAGCAGAGGCACTCCTTTTCTCCAGCTATTCCACCATAAAGTCCTGATTGATGAAGTATTTCAGGTTCTCCAATCTCTGTAGAAGATCACTAATGCTCTGTTCAAGTAACCAGTGGATTCTCTGTCACCTTCTTGACCAGGACTCATCTGAGCTGGAGTCTAGAATAAGTTGTAGTGGGTACAAACAGTTTTCATTTTACCAAAATGGAGCCCATTATGCTCCTCAGAACTTTGAGAATTCTGAAATGGTTTACGTCTTTGACAAAAATTTGATCTTCAGGCGTATTTAAACCAATTTTTTTATTTTTTTATTTTTAATAATAAAAAAATGTATTTTTTTGTATTTAGATGGTCATGTGTTAGTGGGAAAAAAATATTTTATAATATAATCCTATAATATATTATGTAGAAATTTAATACATCATACAATATATGGTATAAACAAACAAACAGACAAACAAAGAAAGAAAGAAGGAAATAGATTAAAAAATCTATAGTATTAATTAAATACAATATTTCAGGGATGTCAGATCTTACTGTACTGTATGTGGCCAGGCTTTTTGAGAGGACTGAAAATGGCTCCTCTGTTCGTAGATCAGTAGGTCACCGCAATGTCACAGCAATCAGAGAGTTCCTGCAGCACTGTAGAAATTGCCATTTCAGAGCTAGAAGTTATATAATGTATTATACTACCTCTCAGGGAAGTGAGAGGTAGTATAATACATACCCTTCCCCTTTATGCCATCTCGTTTGAGCATTTTCTCTCCTGCTGAGTGGTTTTTAAGGTTCCTTGTTGTTGTTTTTTTATGCATTGTGGATGATAATATTGAAGTAATTTAATGCAGTGTGAAGGGAACAGTAATGAAATGAGTGAGAGGTGCAGATCAGATTCTAATAGCAGTGAATGAGTGGCTAAAGAGTGATGAGTACTTACATTACACAGTCATTTATAGTATCTAAAGTTCATTTTTTCTGCTCAGTAATTAAATCAATGAACGTTCTAGACTTATACTACTGCCAAATTCAGGCAAATCTAATGATAATTGACTTGTTACAAACAACTCTGCTGTATTTGTACATAACAAGAAGGCAGTCTGTGTAAAATCATCTTGGTTAAACATCTGACAGGTCCTCATCAAGCACTTAGTTAGTGAAAGGCTTACATCAGTTGGCAGTTTGCACTCACACACACACACACACACACACACACACACACACACACACACACACACACACAAAGCAAAATTCCATGGACCCTTTTATCTCTCTGCTGCTTACACCGTAATGACGTAGCTGCACGTTTCCATGACAACAAACTGCTGGTTATCTCAAGACATAATCTTGGCATCCCACAAACATTAACTTTGACATGTTCAAAACACAACCACTTCCATCCATGTCTGCAATAAAAATGGAAGTGTCCTGATAATGTTAGTCATGAATGGAATAGTTTTGTCCAGGTGCAGTGTGAGATCTGGACCTCAGGGGCTGCTGGTGTGGGTTTTAAAGAAGGCTAGCATGGTTTATTTTTCTGTTAGCCCTTAGCCTCCTGTTTAATTCAGTCTCTACTTATAAGTAAGAACTTCAGATGACTCTTACACTCTCAAGTGTCTCTTATGCCTTTTTAAGAAGCTAAGAAGCTTTTAAAGATTATTCAATGAAACATTTAAAGGTTTTGGCATAGAGGAGTTGGTGCTGAATCTTTAATGATCTTATATCTTGAACAAATATATGAGTTCCCCCTTTGAGGCTGGTTCCTTTCAAGGTTTCTTCCTTATACTATCTATGGAAGAGTTTTCCATAAGGGATAAATACACAGAAATGTAAATATGTGAATTTTGTTTTATTCTGTACATTCTGTAAAGCTTCTAAAGTTAAAATCACTATAGAAATAAAAATTGTATTGATTTATTAATTCCTTTTGTATACATTTCAATTAGTCATTTTTTAAGTTTTGTATAGCGCTTTAACAATGCACATTGCTCCACTGTCTCATGAATATACAGTTTCAAATCATAAATTAGAGTTGGGTTTAACCCTCAGCAGAAACCTCGTGGATCTTTCAGATGTTCATGTGGAACCATCCTCACCAGGTTTACAATTTAAACAATTTCCATTCAAAGGAAGGGTATCAGGGTGAATTCTGACAGGCAGATGCAGAATGAAGAAAGAGACCGGGTTACAGGTACCTCAGGAGAGTTTTTGTCACGTATCTAACCATATACAATACACACTGCAGAAAATTCCCTTTTACAGTTGCTCTGTTACATGAAATAGGTGAAAAAAATAATATGTAAAAGGGTAAAGATGATTAAAATGGAATTAAATAGAATTTAAAATCTAATAAAAGAAATATAGAAATAGAATTCAGCTGCAAGTTCTAGATCTATGAATAAAATATGACCACACAATAAATATAGCAGCATTTACATCAGTGGTGGAATATACATCTGTGCACATATACAAACAAAACACAATCAAAATCAACACAAAACAAACAATCAAATTAAAAAGAGTAAAAGCTGAAACATGCAACAAGGTCACAAAATCAAGCATGAATATAAATCCTGGTGAGATAAACAGCTGCAGCTAAAAGCCTGTGTATATACGACTGTTTATTATTCTGTAGTGTGATCAGGTGCATCACCAGACATATGACATTGCATTTACATACATTGTATATTTGGCAGATACCCTTATGCAGAGTAACTTACCTTTATCTCATTCATACAACTGAGGAGCTGTGGGGTTATGGGCCTTGCTTGAGGGCCCTGCTGTGGAAGCTTAGTGATGGTGGGATTTAAAATCATGGCCTCCAGAGCCAAAGTCCAATGCTTAAACCGCTGCACTGTAAAAAAAAAAAACTGCACAATTTATGGTAAGCAAAAAAACCTAGCAGCTGTGGTTTCCCAAAATTACCATAAAAATACAGTATAACTGGTACTTTACATTGTAATAATACATAATAATAATATTGAAGCAGTTGAAGATGAAGTTAATGAGTTAATAAAGTGACTTATTACATGAGGATTGAACTTTGATGGACACCTGTGAATAAGCAGGATCACTGAAGGGAAGAGAAACAAGAGCAGAGAAACACAACTTACAGCCAAATCCAAAGATGAAATCAACTGAAAATAAAACACATTCAATCTCACTAAATTTCAGCAGAGGATCATTAAACAATCTCCAAAACAGCATCACCAGCTTCACTTATTAAAAGCTCTAATGGGGATTTTAGATGTTTATGTGTGCGTTTATTTGTAGTCACCATAATGGAGATCAGTGTTTGCTTCAGTATTGCTCTTGAACCTTGACCTTTTTGAATTAGTTTACACAAATAAAAAAAAAGTTAAATAAGCAAAAAAAAACATATTACTGTCATAAAGAATCAGAAATTAATTAGAAACCACCCATAAAAAAGATAAAAGAGAAGTTCATTAGGTGATGATTATATCACCATTAATATTTTAACAAAATCACCAAATTTTAATTTCTTAACTTTTCAGAGTCAGGGGTCAAAAGCCCAACTAAAGCATCCACTGATTTTAGAAATGATGAGGTCAAACAAAACATTGTCAATAAAATATAAACTCCTGTTAAGTCTTAAAGAATATTTTGTAGAATTTTGACAGAAATAAAGTCAAACTATAATAAGTAAAGCTGGTAATTCTGTATTTGGAGTTGTTTAATCATCCTGTTTTAATTCAGTTGATTTTATTTAAGGCTGTAACTGTGGGTAGTTTTTAGCCATGTGGCTATGAGCTCCCGGAGAGCAGCATAACAGCAGGTGTTCATCAGTGTCTCAATTTACTCATTTGTTTTCATTCACTCTGTCAAGAGGACTAAACTAGTAAACTAATGTAGGGGATAGTTTTACAAAGCAATAATGCAAAAAGTATTAAGTTTACTTGTATTTACATTACAGTATTTAACTTTTAAATAAACAGTAAGTTCATATTTTATAATTTACAGGATTTTACCTTTAGACTTTAACTTTTTACAGTTAAAAGTGTGAATTTATTTGACAGTGTATGTAATATAATACAATTTTAAACAATTTCCCCTTAACAATAAAGTGCAATATGTTAAGTATACATTTCGCCAGCAGAGGTCAGTCATATACCATAATTCATTCTTATACTCTGACAAACAAACATCACAGCAAGTAAAATATTGTATATAATCATTTTATGAGGACGCAGTAATTCAAATCGTTTTTATTTTTTTTTATTTAACAAACTCAGTATGCACTGAGCTGTAACAGAATTAAGATTGACTTTGACCAAACAAATCTACAGATGTTCAGATGTTCCATTTTATGTTTATTGAAAAATCCTTCCTTAGCTTGGAAAACTTGTCAAAGTTGTTCTTCGCTAGTTGGAGATTTCTTTACGAATTAATTCCAGAGCAGTTTAATAGGATTTAGGTGCAGTGACTGGAAAGGTCACATGATAGCGTTTACAGAGTTCAAACGTACTGCTGATCGTCCTGTTGCATGGTGAAGTCGGTTTCAATGAGCCGCAGTCCAGACAGAATCACATGGTGTAATGGTGAAGTATGAAATAGGAGCCATGTTGGTTCAAGATTCTTTTCACTTTCCAGAAGTCCTCAACCTTCCCTGCTCAAAAACAACCCCAAACCATTAAGCATCCACCTCCATGTGTGACTGTGGGAGTGAGGGCATCTGATCACATCTTCTCTCCTGTTCTCCATTTTACACAAATGTCCAATTTCTTTGACATTTTCTTTCAGTCACCTGGTTTGTTGTATATAAACCAAAGAAACATGCATGTGTCAAAAAAAAAAACACATAAAAATTGTTGTCCAGATATTTGGCTCTGGATATACATGTATGTAAAATGTAGGTGAAAGGAATACTGAACCAGCATGGCTACCATACATAATTCAACTTCATGTAATTCCATTTGTACTGCGAATAATTGAAATGAACTTTACGATGCAACAAGACTGAAGTGTACATTCAAGCGTTTTTTAATCATAATTATAAGCAGATCAACAATAAATGACAGGTAATGACAGTTAAAGGTCAGGGGTAGGGGTGGTTGTGTGTGTGTGTGTGTGTGTGTGTGTGTGTGTGTGTGTGTGTGTGTGTGTGTGTGTGTGTGAGAGAGATCATTTAGTTCAGTTCTGTTTGCTGTCCGTTTAAACTCACTGCTTGTGTGTGTAAAGTTTTGTGTGTTCACATGAATAATTTTCCTATGGTTCTATGGTTCCCCCCATCGCTCATTAATATGCATGTAGATGGACAGGCTTTGTACCAACCAGTGTCCCTATGTATTATTAATTTAAATATTAATAATTATATTATTAATTAATTATTAATTATAATTAAGAAAAATATTTACAAATAGCAAAAGAGTGCCACTATTTAAATCTACTCTAATATAATCCTTGTGTTTTGATTTGTATAATCTACATTGGCTGGTTAGATATTATTATGCAGCTGCACATCTGAGCTCTACGTTTTCATCTCCTTCCCGGTGATCATAAATAAAGTCATAAATAATATGCAGTAAAAATATGAGTGAATTGCATGAGGGAGGTCGTTATGTAATTTCTCCGCTTTAAAAGCTTCTGTATAAATCAATATAAATCTCAGGATAATCAATTCCCAGATGTGAGGGCGGTTTCACCGAGAGCCTGAAGTCCTCCGAAATCAAATCTCTACTACACCATGTGGGTTACGTTTCTCTCTGCTCTGTACTGTAACATACTGATATAAAGAGAGAGAGAGAGAGAGAGAGAGAGAGAGAGAGAGAGAGAGAGAGAGAGAGAGAGAGAGAGAGACAGACTTTTTGACTTTTACAATCCTTTATTTGACAGTAGTCATGTTTAATGCCAGATGGTACCAGATTTGATTTGTCAATTGAATAAATAGATAAGAAATAAAGAAAAGCTTTTTTGGTTAATGGTGGTTTGTACAGTGTCTCCACTCTGGTTTAATGTTATTGTTAAAACCAAGAACATTTCTCCACTGGTGTCCACCCTCCCACTCAGTTTATTCTTATTTAAAACCTTAACACAGGCCCTGTAGAGCAGCTTCCCCGACATTGTCCCAATATTCATCTCCCCTTCACCCCTGTATTCCAGGAGGGGAACCTCCACACCCTTCGAGGTCAGGAGCGATGTCCAGCTGGGGAAAGGGTTCCTCCTCTGCAGGACTGGTCTCAACAATATTATAGTTCTTCAGCTGTACACGCTCCTCCCCTGTTAGTTTGGCCCTGCAGCGATAAAGGATCTGGTTGGCGATGTTCACTAGCTCTCGGAGTGTGATGATCTGTGAGGAAAACAAAGCACTGGACAGTGTGGGAGTGGTCGCACCGGAGATGTCCAAACAACTCCAATAGACCAGGGGCTCCTCCAGCAGCCAGTGTAGTGCTCTGCATCTCTTAGTCTGTTGTTGTTGTTTTTTAAAGTCTATGGTAAAGTCCACGGTAAAAACTGGTAATCCAGGAACACCCAATGCATGTTTGTCTATTAAAAACAAAGTTCTGTCCTCCCACCATGTACAAAAGTTCACTGGCTACTGTTCTTCATACAAGGTTACTGAACTCAGTTAAGAGTCTCTTGATGAATTGGAGGTGAAAAGCTGCAGTTCTGCTGGTGAGATGAACCAGCCCATGCCCCCCTTCCTCCTTGGGCAGATGTAGGAAACTGCGGAATCCAGTGCAGACATCCCAGAAGAAAATCAAGCAGGTTCCCGTCCAAGTTGACTGCTGTACAATTAAAATCACCTCCCAAAATTAAAAACTCTGCAGTGCTGCAGATTAAAATAATGGAACTAATGGGATTAAAACTGAGGGGAGTGTACAAACAGATAAAACCTCATTCTTATAAAAAGCATTCACTTTTAAATGCCTCCCATTTAAAATGTCCTCTATAGTGTAAGAAACAGAAATAAAATTGCGTTACAAAAGCAAGGCAACACCACCACTAAGTCACGTGTTGTGACTTAAAATTGCCAACCCGTCCCACTCCTTCACCCAGTCAGCAGTGTTACTGATGTCGCTGTGGGTTTCCTGCAGCATAACAACGTCAACACGTTTCTGCCTTATAAGCTCATATAGCTTCACTCTCTTTCCATATTCCTTTTTTTACATTTATAATAAAACTAGCAACTTGGATCCCGTTTATTAAAATAAAATAAAAGTACAACAAACAAATGCTAGAAAACACAAAGTAAAACACACAACACACCGTATCAGTCGTCATCTGAGTTTTCCCTATTGACCTTCGTTTTCAGCTTTTTTAATCTAAATTTCTTTATCTGTAAAAGCACCTTTTTCCTTACATTTTTTTGTCATTGACAAACTGTTTCTGGTTTGGGTAAACCCATTGACTGATATGCTCTTCTGCCACTTGGTGGTTCTTAAAAACTCTTTTATATCTTTAGCACTATAAAATACGTTTAACGGTTCCTCCTGAGAGTCTAGATTAAGAACTGAATCTGACATTGCATCTTCACTGTCTGATTCAGGTTCCTCCAGCTTTATATCTTTTTTTCCCTGCTAAGTATCGAAATCCAGATTACCATGCAGAGTATTTTTGCAGAAAATGTGTCAAGTAAAAAATAAAAAAATAAAAAAATATATTTATAACAATTATTTTTTTTTTTATTATAATTATTATAAAAGGGATAGGATTAGTAAGGAGGAAGTAAGAGTAGCACTTAAGAGGATGAAGTCGGTTGGACCAGATGACATACCGGAAGAAGCATGGAGATGTTTAGGAGAGATTGTTCAACAAGATTTTGGAAGGTGAGAAGATGCCTGAGGAATGGAGAAGGAGTTTGCTGGTACCAATCTTTAAGAATAAGGGAGATGTGCAGACCTGCAGTAACTACAGGGGAATTAAGTTGATCAGTCCCATGAACTTATGGGAAAGAGTAGTGGAATGTTGAGGTTTTCGTTGGGAGTGACGACGATGGACAGGATTAGAAATAAGTTTAATAGAGGGACAGCGCATGTAGGACATTTTGGTGACAATGTGAGGGAGGCGAGATTGAGATGATTTGGACATGTGCGGAGGAGGGACACGGGGTATATCAGTAGGAGAATGCTGAGGATGGAGCCACCAGGAAAGAGGAAAAGACCAAGGAGGAGGTTTTTGGATGTGGTGAGGGAAGACATGCAGGTAATTGGTTTGAAAGAGGCAGATTTAAAGGAAAGGGAGGTATGGAGATAGATAATCCGATGTGGCACGACCCCTAATGGGAGCAGCTGAAAGAAGATGAAGAAGAACCACTGAGCTACCATATCCCAAAAACTGGATTTTAAATTTAAAACATTTATTAAATTAAATAAATGTGAATTAAATTTACAAAAATTTTATAAGATTTAATTAATTAAAATGTCAATTATCCTTCAAAAACGATATATATATATATATATATAAAAAAGTTGTTTGCTCTTTTAGGAAAATATTTCAAATAAGGTGATGTGATGTGGCCCACAGAAAAAGATAGTATCTATTTATATTTACATTAAATTATGTGCAACAGCATCACTATGCTATGAGCTGATCTCTCCCCTGTGATCAAAGTTAACTATCCCATTATGAAGGCACTCTCAGATGCAATCGCAGGTTAGGAAACTTTGAATCTTTAATTATAGAAAGCAGACAAATCCAAAATTTAAGGAAGGTTAAGTTCAAAGTGTAGCAGAGGTCAGGAAATTAACAAACAGGACAAAGATCAGAAACAGTGAACCAAAACAAGTTTAACACTGAACAAGTTGAAAGTTTGGTGTATGAGATCAAACACCGAGCAATACTTCACAGTATGAACAAGTATAGGGTCTATTTTTATGGTCTGTCTGTGTACATGTATCCAGATGTAATCAGTCAGTGTTGCAACCGTGAACGTTGCACATTGTGGGTGGTGTAGTCCATGGCAGCCATGTTTGTGTGCTGTGCTGAGAATTGGAGTTATGCCATGACAATTGCAAGATTAAATCTGTAGCAAGAATCCAACATTCTCCATTCTTAGGCTGTTCCACATCAGAAAACAAAGTTACAGCTTTACCTCTTATTGTAACAAAGCTCTGACACTCAAGACTCCTTCCAAAAAATGTTACTGAAAAATTCACATCAACAATATGATGTATTTGAACAATCACATTAATATAACCATTGCAGCTGGCACCATGTTCAGAGCTGTTTTTATAGAAAATAAATCATTACCTTCTGACCAATTAGGTTTAAGTAGTAAACAGCACTGTGCTGTATATAATATCCCTATGTGTGATTAGAGTATTATATTTATAATTCTCATAAACAGATCCATGTCTCTGTCTCCACTGTATCGAGTCATGTGCCAGTGTTTTCCTGCGAGCGACAGCCCAAGTGCCATTGTTAGCACTTTGTTTTGTTTGCATGTGCACATCCAGGTCTCATAACATTAGGTCCAGAATCAATGCACTTCCCTTTTGAATTACTGCTCGTGAGCTGTGCTCAGGAAGGCTCATTTGTAAGAAATCGATATAGCAGAGGGATTGGGTGCAGATGGAGCAGTACATCAAGTCGCTCTTGATGGGGAAATCATTGAGGGTCAGTGCTGAGGAGGCTGCAGGTTATCAAAGTAGTTACACTCCTGCAATGCCACAGTCTCTGTAACAGCAGAAATGAGAGAGAAGTCGTGACAGCTAGCTGTGCTTCATCTTTTATACAGCGTTGGGTGCTTTATTAAGCTCTTTCCAACCAAATTACATCCCAGTGCATGTCAAATACACCAACTGCTTACCATAATTTTTTTTTTCTGTAATATAATAACAAAATTTAGTTAGTTTGTGATTGTATAACAGTAATAACAATAAACATTGTCCCAAAGCACTTTTAGGAAAAAAAGATTTTACTAAAAGATTTTACATTCCTAGATTTGTCTCTTTATTTTCATCCCTAATAAGTGAGCCAGCAGGGACAGTGGCAAGGAAAAACTTCATGGGATGAGGAAAGTGTAGCCCAGTGGTTTGGATGCTGGACCTCTGATTCATACACTGTCAGGCTGTGCATTTCACCCCTATACCTTCAATGATGTTCTACCCGAATCAATCCACCTCTTAATATCATCATTATGGTGACATGTCTATAAAAAACATTAATATTATAGAGAAACGCAGTATAACAGAGCACTGCATCACACACAGGAATCTCATACAGTTAAAATTAGTCATTACTAAAGCAAGAAACCCAGTGAACACAATTCAACACGTCTCCTTTCAATGTAGTCACAGCTGCACAGCCTGCATACATCATCTCTAGCAAAAGCGTCAATATTAACACTGTAAAAAAATTCATCTTTTTACTAAATGTAAAAAAACAACAGTAAAAATAGTGTAAAATATAAAATTACTGTTTATTTAACAGTTTATTTAACAGTTTATATAACAAGACTCTTAATGTAAATACAAGGAAATTTTATATTTTTGCATTGTTGTTTTGTGCAACAATTCCCTACAATAGTTTACTAGTTTAGTCCACTTGACAGCGTGAATGAACAAATGAGTGAATTGAGACACTGAAGAACACCTGCTGTTAACAAGCAGAATCACTGAAGGAAAGAAAAAGAAACAAAACTACACTGTAAAAAAAATCCTGTTAAATTTATGGTAAAAACTG
This sequence comes from Silurus lanzhouensis, assembly GCA_039877035.1. Taxonomy (NCBI): domain Eukaryota; kingdom Metazoa; phylum Chordata; class Actinopteri; order Siluriformes; family Siluridae; genus Silurus; species Silurus lanzhouensis. Next base: position 1,334,756 of record JBCEWE010000489.1, read on the forward strand.
GCAGCTGTGTTTGCCAGAAATCTACCGTAAGAAATATGGTTAAACTTGAACTTTACATTGTAAAGAATTGTCCTGTAAATTAACGGTAAAATACTTTCAGCTTGAGTTAACCAGTGGCGGGACATGCATTTGGTACTTGGGCCTTCAGTGAGGACTTACCCAACCTAATCCACCTCTTAATACCACCACTATCGCGTCTCAATTATAGTACCCATCAATACTATACAAAAACGCAGTATAACAAAAACGTGGCATTACAGAGAGAGAGAGGCATTTCACATATGGAGGATGAATACCATTTTACCAAAGCAAGAAACCCAGTTAAGACTCCAAACCTCTACACTACAACCACAACTGTGCCACGTACATCATCTGGAGCAGTTCAGAACCAATTATTTGTCTTATATCATGACAAAGACATAAAAATGTAAATAAAATACAACCTACTCACCAGAGATGCAGACTCATAATTTCACTGGTCTGAAAGTGGAGAACAAACCCTTTCCCTGAGACACGCTAGCTTCGGGTTTGGCCAACCTCCTCATGATGTCTAGCTTTTCTTGAAAATGTATTTTTAAGTATGTCTGAGACCAAATCAATTTCTCTTCCTCCTTAGGCATAAAACAGTCTAACTCAGATGTATTCATGTGTGCAAAACTACAGACGTGTTTTGCCAGTTGAACTTGGCTGTAACAGTTTCCCTCTGACCAACCAATCAGAGGACAGAAAAATGCTGATGCTATTCTGGACCAGCTAGCATGTGAATCTGATTGGTTGAAGAAACAGACGCATCTCTTATAGAGACTAAGATAAAAAGGCCAGTAGTACTGACTTTGAAGGCTCTGGGCAGATTAGATTGACATGGCAGCACACACATGAAACATGATTTCATCGGTGGCCTAGGCTGAAAATTGTGTTTCTCTGCTCTTGTTTCTCTTTCCTTCAGTAATTCTGCTTGTTCACATGTCTTTATCACTAATGCTCAATCCTCACTAAATTAATCATTGTTTTGTAAAGAAAATAATTGGTGAAGTTGTGGTGTCACCAGAACCCTTTTAAATGAGCCAGAAGTAAAGGTTAAGTTGTGTCCCTGGTGTCCTGTCTTATCCGTAATATGTATATAACAGTCAATTCATTATCTCATTAACTTCATCACTGCTTCAGTGTTACTTAAACACTCTGTTGTGTGGACACACATATAAATGAGATTTGAAACTGAGAATTTTGCTGTGGGATTAAAGAGGTAAATGTGTGAATAAAAAAAAAAAAAACCAGATTACTGGCAACCCTGCTGCAGGCAGTTTCCCGTAAAATCAAGAAAAAACATAAAAATACGTAAAACCGGTCAAGTTCCAAGAGTAGAAACTGTGTTTAAGCCAAGGATGTACCAAAAATATTAATATTATGTGGATGTTGCATTATATAAAGGCAATAACTGTGTGGTTATTGATGCAGTGAGAATCTCTTCCCTAATTTAAATTGCACACGTGTGCTGCTGTTATCTGCAAGAGATTGAATTGATGCATTAAAGTCTTTTAATGATTCAGTAAGGTTTTCTTTGTGCACTTAAGTAAAATACACTCTCAGTGCCCACAATATATGCTTAAATATTTATTACAATCACAATACTTACATATTACAAATATTCATTTATAAACAAATAGTCAGTTTCTGCAATAAAATTAGCCATCACCAGTTTGAATTTAGTTGTATTTTTAAATGTTGTAAAGTAGATAACGGTAAATAACTAAAGAATTGACAGTAAATTACTGCAACTGCAGCAGATGGTATTTTGCTGTTAATTTACAGGATAATTTTTACAGTGACGCCTGTTAGGCAGACCCGGGCTTGCCAGCTCAAAATCTTATTGGTTAAAGCAACAGCTTCAAGCAACATGGACTGTAAGTTATAGAGTGCCTGCAGTCTAAATGGATTTAATCTCTAAAATAAACATTAGGTTTTATTTATTATGCGAATTATGAGAACTGTTATGGGAACAATTATGGGAACTGCGAACAGACACTACAGGAACCACATTAAGGTACATAATTTATCTGATATGGCAAGCATCCAGCTTTTGTAGTGTGTAAAGTGTGACATGTATACTGTAGTCAGTCTTTCTTTGTTGCTAGTGATAATTTTATCTGTGAGAAGTGTAAGATATACCTTTATTCGTCCCACATTGGGGAAATTTCTGAATGTTAGTTTGCTCTTTGACGGAGAAGATCCTAGCATTAGAGGAGCGCATCCAGAGTCTAGAGAGAATTAGAGTGAGAGCAGTCCAAGTTCTCCAGGGGAAAGTCTGGATTCCCTAGGTGGAGTTAGCATTCCCACGACTCTGGCATTAGAACCCTACAGCGAGGCGAGTGGGTGACGACTAGGCGGCATACTCGCAAAGCCAAAGCTAACGCTAAGGCTCGCCCCCGAGAGCACAATTTCTCTACGCTTCATGTGTCCAACAGGTTTGCTCTCCAAAGTGAAGCACCTGCTGAGAAACCTGGAAGAGCTCTGGTTGTAGGAGACTCTATTCAGAGGCACGTGAAATTAGCTAGACGTTTGAGGCACCAGCAGCACAGGTTATGTGTATACCGGGAGCCAGGGCACCAGACATAGCAGGTCAGCTTAGGTTTTTAGGAAAGCATATGTTCTTTAAGATAGTTTTTCACACAGAAGCTAATGATATATGTCGACGACAGTCAGAGATTACTAAGAGTAACATTATAGAGGTGTGTAAATTATTGAAGACGATGTCCGATGCAGTAATCAATCAATCTACCAGGTAGAACCTAGGTGCTGAACAAAGTGCAAGAGGCAATGTGCAAAATAGTAATAAAATTTGAATTAACATTAAAAGTAGTAAAATATACAATTTAAAAAATGAAAAAAGTACATTGTTAGAACTTAAAACAGAAGAGAAATAAAAAAAGCATTAAAACACAACAATTAAAATAAACGTTAAGAAGCAGACGATTAAGCACCCTCTCTACTACACAACAAATGCTTTGGTGAATAAGTGGTTCTTTAGTTAAGCATGCTCTGGCCTCATCTGAATGTGGCGTGGTGATGTAGCTTACAGCAGGATATGATTGCTGAACTGCTGGATGTCTGAGTGGTACTCCAAAAACAATGTGGGCTTCATAGATTATTGGAGCAATTTTGAAGGTAAGGATGTTCGGCCTGTTAGGGTGGGACGGTATCCATCCCACTCAGGAAGGTGCTGCTCTCATTTCTTGTAGTATAGGTCATAGTCTCAGAACAGCACTAGTTAACCAGTAACTGTCCAGAGCCAATGCCAGGGAGCAGACAGACAGGCTAAACCGACCGTCTGCTAGCTGCACAGAGTCGTCACTCAGGATCCACTTGAGACACTTGAGACTGTGAGACTTGAGACTCCATATTAAAACTGTGTCTGTCCCTCAAGCAAAACCAAAATGTAGAAATTCTCTGTTTAAGTTACCTGATTAATATTAAATAAAATTAGACTGAATGCACAGCCAGCAACTCTGATCTAAAGATAGGATTGTTGAATATTAGATCTCTCATGTCAAAACCGCTGACTATAAACAAAATTATTACTGACCAGGAGTTTAATGTAATGTGTTTAACATAAACATGGATTAAACCGAACAAATATCTAGCATGAAATGAAGCGAGTCCTCCTGGGTATACACCAGCCCCGTCCTAATGGTAGAGGAGGCGGATTCGCAGCTGTTTTTAATCATTATTTGAGCGTCACAAAAAATTAATAAATAAAACATAAATGTAACACATTTAAAGTTCTTTACACCAACATATAATATTTTGCATATGAAATCAGGTCTAGTCAGTCAATTCCATAAATTATTATTTATAGACCCCCAGGGCCCTACTCTGAATTAGCAGATTTCATCACAAATTTAGCTACTTCTCTAGACAAACCATTAATTGTTGGTGACTAATTCATTTTGATAATCAGGACGACTCCTTAAGAGCAGCTGTTGTCTACTCATAGTGGTGACACTTGATTTAATATTAACATTTGGATTTAATAAAAAAATATAGTAATAATTCCACAGTCTGAAGCTATTTCAGATAAATACCTCTTTTTAAATCTGCCTCAGTCATTGCATGAATACTTCACCACGTAACTGTGTTAAAAGTACATTCACGTCAACTACTGCATCGAGTTTTATCAATAGTCTTCCGGAACTGTCGACATTTATTAGACCTCGGTCTGACTCTGCAGAGCTTAACTAGGCCACTGAATGTCTAGAATCAACGTTCTGTTACACTCTAGATGATGAAGCTCCCCTTAAAACCAAAATTCTCAGGGTGAAAAAAATTAGCACAGTGGTATAATGATCTTACACGCACCTTAAAACAGACAACTAGTAAATTAGAACGTAAATGGAGTCAAAACAAATTTAAAAATTTCAAGTAGCATGGAAGGAGAGCCCCCTGAGTTATAGAAAATCTCTTTCAGCATATTTCTTCACCCTCAAAGAAATTAACAAGCATAATCCTAGATTTTTTTTATTTTGTACTGCAACAAAATTAACAGGAAATAAAAGCACTGCACTCACATGCACACCATCAATAGGTAGTAATGATTTCATGAACTCTTTTTAATACCGTAATTTCCGGATTATAAAGCGCACCCATATATAAGCACTGAATTTGACAAAGATTTTTATTTTGAACATAAATAAGCTGGACCTGTGTATAAGCACCTGTGTATAATCAGTGTCTACACTGAAACTAATAAACTTTACACAGGCTTAACAACAGTGTCTGTTACACGGGTGAAATATGTTGTGGCTCCTTTAGGAGCATAGCGGTATTTTGGGAATAGCCTGCCGCCACATGTGTGCAAGAACAAGGAATATGTCCTTATTATTTTCTGATACTCATTTCTAAATTCTTTGACTAACCTGTAATGCTGCTGCCAAGAAAAATAAAAAAGCACGAGTTTTGGAAACCTGTCTGTGCTTATATGATTTCTGTTGCAACTGGAGTTAGCGAGCTCTCCCTTCACCCAGACTCAACGCGCTACAACGGCTTGTATCTAAACAGTAGCCTACCAAGAAAGTCATTGTTTACTGTCTTCCTCCTTCCTTTCACAACTATTTATCTCGGGAGTTTATCTTTTGGCATCGTCGTGCGTTTAAAAAAATTTTTTTTTTTCTCCCGATGCCGTGCAGCTCAGAACACAGGTAAGGAGCGTTTTTTGTTTCCATTCGGAAATTTCGTTGGTCTAATGTTATGGGGTTCAGTTTTTTGGCTTGAAGTTTGTGAAACTGGGAAAAACCCAGGAAAAATTCATAAATAAGCCACTTCGTTGTTTAAGCCGCAGGGTTCAAAACGTGGGGAAAAAGTAGTGGCTTATAGTCTGAAAAATACGGTAATAAAGTTTAAAACATCAGTCAAAAAATCCAGACGATTGAAATAAATCCAAAGTATTTTATAAGTAAACCTGTATACAGCAGTGTAATTATAACAGACAATCAAATACAAAGTTTTACTCCTATTCAAGAGAATGATTTAATTTCATTTATTTCCTCATCAAAATCATCAACTTGTATTCTCGATCCCTCGTTTACATGTTTCTTCAAACAGATAATTCCAGAAGTAATTGAACCTGTTGAACCCTAAAAAAGAATGAACTCTTCCATCAGCACTAGTTATGTACCTAAATCCTACAAACTGCAGTTATCAACCCCCTAATTAAGAAACCTCACCTTGACCCTTGTCAGCTGTCCAACTACAGGCCAATATCAAATCTCCCCTTTATATCCACGATTCTAAAAGATATTATAGCACAGCAGTTCTGCTCACATTTACTTAGGAATAACATTATTAAAATGTATCAAAACAGGTTTACAACAAATGTATAAGTCAGGATTTAGGCCTTATTATAGCACAGAAACGGCGCTGGTTAAGGTGGTAAATGACTGTTATTGGACTCTGAGTTTTGTCGTCTTACTTGTTTTGCTCGACCTTAGTGCAGCTTTTGACACAATTGATCATAATCTCCTAGAAATTGTTGTTGGAGTGAAGGGAACAGCTCTCTCCTAGCTCAGGTCTTATTTGACTGATCGCTATCAGTTTGTTAATGTAAATAGTGAGTTCTCCACACTCTCTAAGGTAAAGTTTGGTGTTCTGCAAGGATCTGTTTTAGGCCCACTGCTTTTCTCTTTATATATGCTGTCTCTGGGTAAAATTATACATTAACATGGTATTCGCTTCCATTGCTATGCTGATGATACACAGCTGTATATTTCAGTAAAGCCAGGTGAGAGATATCAGCTTAAAAATGTTGAGTGTGTAAAGGACAATAGACAGTAGATGCTTGATAACTTCCTTCTTCTCAACTCCTATAAGACGGATGTACTTTTACTAGGACCACATGCAGCTAGTAGTAAACTTTCTGATTATGCAACATCTCTGGATGGTGTTTCTGTCTCAGTGTGTACAGCAGTCAAAGACCTTGGTGTGATTATTGACTCTAGTCTTTCCTTTGAGAACTGTAAATTGTGAATAATATTACCATGATCGCCTTCTGTGAAAGAACATATAGAAGACATATTGCTAAAATTAGAAATATGATATCATTACAGGATGCAGAAAAACTAGTTCATGCTTTTGTAACATCTAGATTAGACTACTGTAACGTTTTACTGTCTGGGTGTTTGAGCAAATGCATAAATTAACTTCAGTTAGTTCAGAATGAGAGTGTTTGGTGAACTGGGACATTTGTATGCTGTCGTTCCCCTCACTCTCACACGTTCACTCGGGTTTGTTGATGGTGGTGTGGTGGTCTGGATCTCACTTTTAGTTACGTTCCCTTAGCAAGTCTTGCCGGAGTCCTCAACTTCACCGTGTCCTTAACTTTTATACAACACTAAGGATACTTAAAAATCCATATCTTTCTCTTCCGTTCACCCTTCTTCTCTCTCTCTCTGTCTCATTAAACATGCTCCTGAGGTTCCAGTAAACACTGCCCCTTTCCCCTCTTCGGATCTTCCCACTTCGTCCCAGCCTGTCTCTGGATTGTTTCGGCCTGGGGATCCATGAAATTCCGTAGTAAGAACGGAGGTTTGAGGATGCATTTGGACTGTAGTTAATGTCAACCGTCTGCTACACTGACTCAGATCTACAGTTTGCTTCTGATCACCATCTCTGCACTCCGCAACATTATCTGTTATAAATGGACATTCGGTGCAACCCAGATGAGGATGGGTTCCCTCTTGAGTCTGGTTCCTTTCAAGGTTTCTTCCTTATGCCATCTCGGGGAGTTTTTCCTTGCCACAGTCTCACCGACTTGCTCATCAGAGACAAATTTACACTTATAAAGAACATCTTATTAATTTTTATCACTACATCATCTGTGTAAAGCTGCTTTGAGACAATGTTCATTGTTAAAAGCGCTATACAAATAAAAATTAATTGAATTGAATGAACTAATGGACATTTGAGTGCAAAACTGTTCATGACAATTGTCGCAAAAAGTCCAAATAGCTTCTTTACACTCAGGCTACTTAAAATGATCTCTCCCCTGGTTTTATCTATCTATCTATCTATCTATCTATCTATCTATCTATCTATCTATCTATCTATCTATCTATCTATCTATCTATCTATCTATCTATCTATCTATCTAATGTTATATTTTGTCTGTGACTTTAACCATTTAAACTTTAAACCAAAGTTTTTTTTAATCCTTCATTAATTTTTATTCAATCATAATTTTCATTTGTTATATTACTTACATAAGAGTTAAAAGTTATTTATTATTATATATTATCTCTTTTTTTCATTCATTTTTTTCTTTCAGTTTTATTAAAAGTCATGTCAGAGTGGAATGAAGTTAAACTCAGTAGTGAATGTGATAAACTGCTCAGCTATAAAGTTTGTGTCAGAACCAATTTTTGGGATGTTAAAAATAACCCAGGAGGTTTGGTAACCCATGGAACCTGTATTTCCTTTAACCCAGCACTGCCTCTGAGTATCCCAATGAGCTTCCTGCTATATTTTGATCTAAGTTACATAAATGACCTCAATTGTGTCTCTTTGTGAGTTTTGTTTAGAGGGATGTTCTCATTAATTAGGATGTTAGTGAAGTTTTTGTTCCACGGTTCACACAAATGATAGTTTAAAGATTTCCTCACAGTTAAATGGATTCATTTGGACAAAATGACATTGCAAAGGTCACTTCCCTTAATTATGCAGTCACTTACCATAACACTTTTTCCACTATGCAGCATTGATTGCGTTGGCAGGATGTTAGGATGGATTTTTTTCCAATTTGGTAAACCACTGCGCTAAACAGCTGTGTTGGGTTCCTGCTCGAATCATTAGCAAAAGCATGATGCCTGAAGCACTGTATGGCCTTTAACCTTTACATCATCATGTCAGGACTCTTCAAGCTTCCTGATTATTTGCATCCTTTGACCATTTTTGATAATGTTTCTTAAAAGTATGAATAAATAAACATAAAAGAGTTTAAATTAAAACCTTCAATGCAACACACATTTATTCACGATGTCCTTACTTTACTCAGATAAAAAAAAACATGAAAACATGATGAAAAATATCAATAAACATTTGTTTTACTGATGCGCCAGTTATCAAATCAAGCACCAAAATCTGCCATGATGCAACACATCCGGCAATTAAAACAGCTCATCTGGAAACAAAGCAAAAATTACGTTTGGTGTCCTGATGATTTATGTAATTTAAAACATAATAATTACTTTTACATTTATAAAAATATTTTGTGTTCATGCTCTATGTTAGGTTTTGTTTCACTAATAATAACCAAACATTTGCATAACGCATCAATATTTGTCCATGCACATGTGGATTATAGTATTAAAAACTTAAAGTGTTCATTTAAGCTTTCTTCTTTTTTCGGCCTCTCTCATTAGGGGTCGCCACAGCGGATCATCCGCCTTCATACCCCCTGTCCTCTACATTTGCTTCTTTCACACCTGCATGTCTTCCCTCACCACATCCATAAACCTCCTCTTTGGTATTCCTCTTGTCCTCCTTTCTGGCATCTCCATCCAGCATTCTCCTACTGATATACCCTATGTCCCTCCATCCATGTCCAAACCATCTCAATCTCTCCTCCCTCACATTGTCTCCAAAACGTCCTACATGCGCTGTCTTTTTTTCACTTCTCTAACACACTCTCCATTACTTTGCACTGTTGACCCCAGGTACCTGAACTCCACCTTCTCCACCTCTTCTCCCCGTAACCGTACCCCTCCACTGCCCTCCCTCTCATTCACACATTCCCCTTCTCTCCAGTGCGTACCTTCACCTCTCCAGGCTCTTCTCCACTTGCTTCCTACACCACAAATCACAATATCACCTGCAAACATCATAGTCCTTGGAGACTTCTGTCTGACCTCGTCCGTCAACCTGTCTATCACCACTGCAAACAGGAAAGGGTTCAGTCCTTGATGCAGTCCCACCTCCACCTTGAACCAGTCTGTCGGTCCTACTGCACACTTCACTGCTGTCACACTGTCCTCATACATGTCCTGCACCACCCTCACATACTTCTCTGAAACACCTGACTTCCTCATACAATACCACAACTCCTCTCTCTGCACCCTGTCGTACGCTTTCTCTAAATCCACAAACACAATGCAACTCCATCTGACCTTCTCCATACTTCTTCATCAACATTCTTAAATGTAAGTACTGTAAAGATTGTCCTGTAAATTAAAGGTAAAATACTGTCAGCTGCGATTAGCAATAATCTACTGTTAATTTGATAGTTATTTAAAGTTATCTACTTTACAGCATTTCACTGTAAGAAAACCACTACATTCAGTTGCATTAGAAGAGATTCTAACTGCATCAGTAACTACACACAGTGTAAAAATATACTGTAAAATTTATGGTAAAGAACTGGCAGCTGTGGTTGCCAGAAATCTACCGTAAAAAAAATATTGTTTAACTGTTACTTTACAATTAACAGTAAAATACTGTCAGCTGGAGTTCTCATTTTGTTTACAAAAACTGACTGCACTTAAATTGTTCAATGGCCATTTCTTTATAAACTAATATTTATAATAATTAAATAAGGTGAGCATATTAGTACTTAGAATGTATTTTATTTAATTCCATGATAAAAAATTACAGAATTATGTAAAATCATTAAAAGTATCAATTCAAGTCAAATCTATTGTAGATAAATGCAGCACACATCTATATGCAATTGAAATTAGTGAAAAGATTCTCACTGCATCCTACACAGTTATTGTCTTTATATAAAGCAACATACAGCATAACATCTATATTTATGTGTCCATCCTTGACTTAAACACAGGCTCTATTCTCCAACACAATGGTAACCCACAAAACACACAACAGGAATTTGACTGTTAGGTTTTACGGTAGTTTGTTGGTTTTTTCTCGATTTTACGGTAAACTACCAGCAGCAGGGTTGCCAGTAATCTACTGGGGTTTTTTTTACAGTTTGCATCAATTATAAGTAAATTAAACTTACTGTTAAAATACATTATATACTGTATGGGGTTTTTTTTTTTCACACATTTAAACTCTTTAGTCCCACAGCAAAATCCTCAGTAATAAAAGAGCACTTATGTGTGACCACACAACACAGTGGTGACGTAACACTGAAGCAGTGATGATGTTAATAAAATAATAAAGTGACTAATAACAGGAGGATTGAACTTTGATGGACACCTTTGAACAAACAGGATCGTTGAAGGGAAGATAAACTATAGCAGAGAAAAATAACTTACAGCCAAAGCCAAAGATGAAATCAAATGAAAATAAAACACATTAAATCTCTCAAGATTTCAGCAGAGGATCATTAAACAATCCCCAAAACAGCATCACCAGCTTCATTTATTAAAAGCTCTAATGGGGATTTTAGATGTTTAGGCCTACGTTCATTTGTAGTCACCATAATGGATATCAGTGTTTTAGTGTTGCTCTTGAATCTTGACTACTTAAACTTATTTAGGAAAAAGATTTGAAAAATAAAATGTATTAGGAAGAAGATTAATCAGATTGGATCAGATCATCTCTGATCACCATGGCACAGTTAAGTAAAAAGTCATTATATAAGAATAAAGCCAAATAAAGGAAATTATATGAACATTTAGCTGGATAATTTATTCATGATGCAATGCATGTTGAGAGTTTTCCACTATTCTGGCACCCAGCATGCATTGTGGCATGAAAGTTAGTTAATCACCATTCTTGAGTTTCATATGCTGATTCTTGATGTCTGTGTATCTAAATGGTGTTACAGCTCTAAAAGCTTTATGCATAAAATATTTTTCATATACTTAGTAGTTTGTCAAATTACTTTGAAGTCTTATTACTGTCATAAACAATAGATGTTTTATTAGATATCAACACTAAGTTAAGTTCATTATGCAATGTTTATTTCACCATCACTACCATCACCACCAAATAAAAAATTCTCTTGATTATTCTTGTCATAACAAATGTGCTTTACAAACACAGTTACAACAACCAGAGAAATTCTAACAAAGAGTCAGGGGTCAAAAACCCAACTAAAGCATCCACTGATTTTAGAAACGATGAGGTCAAACGAAACATTGACAATAATATAAACTCCTGTTAAGTCTTAAAGAATATTTTGTAGAAAGTTTACAGAAATAAAGTCAAACTCTAATAAGTAAAGCTGGTAATTCTGTATTTGGAGTTGTTTAATCATCCTGTTTTAATTCAGTTGATTTTATTTAAGGCTGTAACTGTGGGTAGTTTTGTTTCTTGTTCTTTCCTTCAGTGATTGTGTTTGTTAACAGCAGGTGTTCATCAGTGTCTCAATTCACTCATTTGTTTTCATTCACTCTGTCAAGAGGACTAAACTAGTAAACTAATGTAGGGGATAGTTTTACAAAGCAATAATGCAAAAAGTAGTTAACTTGCATTTACATGAACTATATTTTAACTGTTAAGTAAACAGTAATTTCATGTTTCATAATTCACATGATTTTTACTGTTGCTATTTTTTTTTTTACTGTTATAACCAGTGTTGGGCAGTAACGCGTTACTGGTTACCGGTAACAGGTAACTTTTTACAGTAACTAATACTGTAACGCTGTTTTGTTACTTTTAAAAAGAAAGTAACTTCGTTACCGTTACCGTATGGTGCGTTACCAGTTACTTTTATAAATGAATTAATTTCGGCTGAAGTGTAGACTACAGTCTAACCTGCTTACAGCAGCGTCGCATTGTAGGATTGGTGGATAAACCACTATAAACAGGAAAAAGACGCGCTGTAGGATTGGAGGATTACCCTCTGTAAACACAAAGAAGACGCACTGTGGGCGTGTCTCCGTTTATTCAGGTCTGTGCGGCAGTAATGGCGAGTCAAGGCGAGAGCAAGACGAGTTTCTCAAAGTGGAAATATGCTCATTATTTCACTTTAGTTGAGCATAAATACAAAAACATTTAAGTCAAATGTAAGCTGTGTCTTTCTGGTTCGAAGCTCGTATCTACTGCGATAAACAGCAACTCCAATCTGTTAAAACACCTCCAGGACCTCCATGCCTGAGGAGCTAGAAAGCTAGAAGCTAACCCGGTGTTCTGTTCTACATTGTTGATAGTTTTCATACTTCAGCTGTGAAAGAAACATGTTTAAGAGCTCAACACAACAGCAGAAGCCACTTTAGTTTTTGATTGTGAATATATAATTCAGCTTGTTTTGTTATTTGTTTCAGAAATCCTTGTGATATATTCAGTTTGTGCTGCTCTGACTTTAATAAAATAGTGTTTAAAAATTACTTTGTGTTTAAGTCAGTTTTGTGTTTGTAGACCATAACACATAAAAGGGCATTAATGGGAACATTAAAGAAGGTTCTTTAAAAAAATAACTAAAAAGTTACTTTTAACAGTAACGCATTACTTTTTGGTGTAAATAATCAACAAAGTAACGGAGTTACTTTTTGAATGAAGTAACGAGTAACTGTAACTAGTTACTATTTTTTAGTAACGAGCACAACACTGGTTATAACTATACATATTTTTTACAGTTTAGTTATTGCCTTTATATGAAGCAATTTGCAGCATAATATTAATAGTTTTCTGGCCTTCCTTGACCTAAACACAGGCTCTATTCTCCTATACAATTGTAACAATTGTTTTATTACATTATGTTTGTTAGACTTGGTTCCTTGTTGATCTCTGTAACTGGTTGGCAAACAGGTTTTAAACAATTGCTTTAATTTAAGTACTGCATTATGTCCTGCTGCTTGCTATTTTTGTTTGGAAGCAAAAGTAAACCAACAATTTCTTTTTCAAATGAAACATGTTTTGAACATTTTTTAATAGAAAAATGATTAAATATACATATTGTATATATACTGTTTATATATTTACTGTATTTACTATAGTATATAAATTAATTCCTCGCTTTACCGCAGTTTGCATTTGCCACATAACTAATTTCTTTGGCTGATTTTCCCGGTCTCTCGCAGAGAGCACGATAGACCAAAACACTTACAGGGAGTTGTTTTTATGGAGTTTTATGTTGAAATAATGAAATTGATTAATATAAATATAATAATTATAAAATGAAGTAAAATGTTAATACAGTACAGCACTGTATATTTAAAATACATTTATTGTGGTTTTTAGTTAATCGTGGGCAGTTTTGAAATGTAAGGCCCTTAACCCTCTGTGCTCCAGCAGAGCTGTATCATGGCCGACCCTGCGCTCTCTGACCCTAACTTCTGAGCAAGCTGGGCTCACCCATTTGTTCATTCACTTAAGAGGACTATACTAGTAAACTAATGGAGGGAATATTGAATGAGAGTGTAGGGTTTGATTTCATACACAGTCTGAGTGTTAATTCTGTTGAGTGTTAACGCTGTTAATTCACAGTATACAGTTTATACAAAATTATTCAGAATGCATTGTTTTATAGATGCAGTTTTAATGAAAAAATATAATGTTTCTGTCAATGTAGAACAGAAAAAATGTTCAATTAAGTTGCGATTAATCACAAATGAACTTGTTTGATTAATCATGACAAAAATATTTTAATCTATTGACAGCCAATATATAAATAATATATATAAATATTTATATATATATATATATATATATATATATATATATATATATATATATATATATATATATATAATTTGTTTGTGAGTAAGTTCGATATGATGCTAAAAGTCTGTGTATATGGCTTCTGACATTTTTTCACCCTCAATGTCTGCTCCATGCTCTCCCAATCTCCTAAAACAAGCTGACCTGTGTATTATTTTCATTTGTTGCGCACACTCAGCACATAACAATGACAGAGTGAGAATGTTTACTCGCGATTAGCAGAAAGGCTTGTCACTAATTAGTCCGATCTACCTTTATTGTTCCATTTGCACATTTCAGACAGACAGATCGTTATTAATTAGGGTCACGGCTGAGGTAAATGAAGTGAACAAGAGCCCTACAGCTATATGGAGGACACTGAAACTATTCTCCCATTACCCCCAGCGGAGCATTTAGCGAAGTATTGGCACTACATAAAAGCTGCATTAGAACTGCAGAGGCAGTTCATAAACTCTCCAATCATAGCTTTAAAATGGTTCGCTAATGCATTCACAAGTGATCCTTAATGACCTTTCAGCTCAATACAGTTTATTAACTGGTTTAAATACCTCTCAAATGTGAATAATGACCTTAATAGCAATATGAGTTAAGCATACAATTGGAAAACTCAGACCCATGTATGTAGTACACAATGCAGCGTATTGATAAAATTATGGGTCTGCTGGATTTTAGGAACCAGAAAAATCCAACAATAAATACTTACTTACTGTATAAGCTAAGAATAAATGTTAAAAAGCTTTATATGTTCTCCTTTTTGACATTACCATGGATGATTAAGCTTTATAAAACACAAAGATTAATTTATTTTACTGCAATTAAAGAATATTTGGCAACAATGGGTTTGGACTTTAATTGCCGTTAATTTAAATTAACGGTAAAATACTGGCAGAAACTGACTGCACTTAAATTTGCCAACAGATTTACGTACAGAATTATACAAAAGCATTAAAAATATCTATTAAAATAACATTTCTTGCAGATAATAACAGCACAAATTGATGTTTAATTGAAATTTTTTTTCTTCTTTTTGTATTTATACATTGTGTTGTGTATATACTGTATACTGTATTGTGTCTCTATTCTTTTATATATTTGCAATTTTTTTTTTTCTTTGCTGCTGTAACAGAGACATTTCACTACTGTGGGATGAATAAAGGTAGATCTTATCTTATCTCTTAAATTAGTGAAGAGATTCTGACTGCATCAGTAACCACAGTTACTGTCTTTATATAACGCATCATGCAGCATAACATCAATGTTTCACTGTCCGTTCTAGACTTAAACACAGGTTCTACTCTCCTACACAATGGTAACCCACACAAACGACAGGAATTTGACTGTTAGGTTGTACAGCATTTTGTTGGGGTTTCATTATTTTACGTTAAAATACTGTCAGCAGAGTTAAAATCAACTGAAAATAAAACACATTAAATCTCTAATGATCTCAGCAGAGGATGATTAAATAACCCAAAAACAGCATTAGCAGCTTTAGACTATGAATTAAATTGAATTGAATTCAACTGTATTAACGCGATTAAATTGAATGAACAAGGTTAGTCATGCATACACAGCTATTATAAGAGCTGCTGAAAATGAAGCAACGCCTTCCAATTAATCTGATTTAAGAATCTAAGTTTGAACAGATACATTTATGAGATCATAATGGAGACTCTGTTTTTCACAGATTAATAGTTGGCGGCAGAAAATCAATTCGACAAATTATAAAAAGATGAATTAGATGTTATAGACAAGGATATAAAGAAATAATCAATTATTAATTGGATGAAGTCTTCGCATGTGAGCAAGAGTCTCTTTTTAATGAAACTGTTTAACCATCTAACCATCTAATGTTAACTAAATGAAATTAAAAAGAAATTATTAATTTTATGCATTTATTTGAGTGGATTACTTAATAAATGAATAAAATAATAAATCTTACTACATATAAAATTTTTGGAAAAGCTAAATAAGATACTAAAGTGACTGATCTGTTGATTCCTACTTCTGTAGACAGGAAGCTACGCTGTAAGTTGCTACACCTACACCTGACCATGAGATTGGTCTTTTTTTTAACATCCTATTCCGAATTTTAGTTGCCATTTGATGTTATAATAACCTCCACTCTTCTGAGAAGATGTTCCAACAGATTTTGTTGAGATTCAATCAGTCACGAGTTGTTAGTAAAGTCAGGTACTGATGTAGGTGGGGTGAGGAGGCCTGGGGGTGCAGTCAGCATGAATTCATCCCAAAGATGTTCAATAGAGTTGCTGCTCTATAGCAGGAGATCTTCCACTCAAACCCATTTTCATGGAGCTGGCTTTGTGCACAGGAGCATTGTGATGCTGGAACAGGTTTGGGTCTCCAAGTTCAAGTAAAGTGAAAGTTTCAGCTACAGCATCAAAAAGCGTCCTCTACAATTGTGTGTCTCCAACTTTGTGGTAACAGTTTCTGCAAAAAAACACATATGGTTGAAAAGGTGTCCCAAAAATGCTGTCCAAATGGTGTATCTTATTAGATGAATGAGATTTGTTTATTAAGTTCTATGCCATTGATATCTACAGCTCTTAGGAAAATAAAGGTGAAAATATTTTCACACCATGAGGTGGTGCTACAATCTCACTCTTACAATCTCAGTTTGTGAATTTGATTTCATGTGAAGAATTTGTGATTGAATGGACATCATAAGATATTGAGAAGTTAAGAATAAATAAATCTTCTTAACATTTTAAAATTTTTTAATAAAAAATCTAAATTAAGCAGTTTAATATTTTTTGATTTGTCATATACACAAACACACAGTAAAGCATGCAGTAAAATGCTTATTGCAACAGTCTGTGACATAAAAAGAGTTGGAAACAATTAAAAGGCAAACTGCATGAAAGGCAAGAAATGCATAATAGAGTAGAATTTATTTATATATACAGTACAGACCAAAAGTTTGGACACACCTGCTCATTTAAAGAGTTTTCTTTATTTTCATGACTATGAAAATTGTAGAGTCACACTGAAGGCATCTAAACTATGAATAAACACATGTGGAATTATATATGGAATTATATACATAACAAAAAAGTGAACTGAAAATATGTCATATTGTAGATTCTTCAAAGTAGACATCAAGCGAATGCCAAGAGTGTGCAAAGCAGTAATCAAAGCAAAAGGTTGCTACTTTGAAGAACCTACAATATGACATATTTTCAGTTCACTTTTTTGTTATGTATATAATTCCATATATAATTCCACATGTGTTCATTCATAGTTTTGATGCCTTCAGTGTGAATCTACAATTTTCATAGTCATGAAAATAAAGAAAACTCTTTGAATGAGAAGATGTGTCCAAACTTTTGGTCTGTACTGTATATATATATATGCAATATATATAATATATAAAATTACAGTGAACTGAAAAACAATATCATCTTTGCCAAAAATTTACTTTTATTATTTATCATTTTTACTTATTTATTTAATTCATATTGCACCAATAATTCAATGTATTTAAACGTTATATAGAAGTAAGGACTCCTCGATGACAAACAGGAAAATACTTATGGCCATTTATTCTTCTGATTACAGTGTTTTATTCCTTCTAAATCACAGCAATTGAATAAAAATCACAAACAATAATACTAAATAAAGAACAGAATGTAACAGTTATTATTGCTTTAAGTTTTTAGTAATAGTTAATGCTGTTAAACATTCATGAAATGTTTGAATATGTTAAACCAGCTATAAACATTCAGCAAAACGCATACAACAGACTAATTGATCAGCCTCTATTTTTTAATATCTCTGTCAAAATAAAAAAAAAACAGTACAGTTTCATATGTGATTGAAAAACTAAAAAGCCTTTTGTCTACTCACAGACTTTCTTACTCTACTTACACACGATTTCTGCCATACAAGTCCATTTAAAGTTATAGAAATTATAATGTATTAGAACTAACGGATTAACATAAACCTTGTAGCTGTGAGGACGGTCAGAGATGCTGTGATAGAAAATCCTTCAAACTCAGCATTGAGCAAGTTTTGTGCCCTTCTACATATTTCTAGAAAATCAGTTCAGTTCAAAATTTCACATTTGTCAGAGATTTCCCATAAAGCACACATGATTTATTTTCCAGTGTCCTTCCCAATAACCTTATGATTATAAGTTAAAATGGTTTTAAACATTTTTATTATTATTTTATATTTTATATCTTGTCAAACCATGCCATGTTCTCACATCTCTCTGTGCTGCTGGATCTGCCTGGACATTGTGTCTATTGATTAACCATTAATCTATTGAGCGAGTATTGAGGTCACTGTATTTGTTAATAAAAACACAAAGTGCCACAGTGGAACTCCATTAATCATATAAGCCTCTGCTTTCCCTTTTACTTTTACAGTATTTACTGTGTTGTTTGTTTGGCGACTTTCAAACACGTCCTAAATGCGTTTCTTTATAGAGATATGTGTAAAAAGCCATAACGTCACTTATAGTTATAGATAGTTTATAGGGTTTTTTTTTGTTTGTTTTTGTTTTTGTTTTTTTTGTTTTTTTAGGGTTTTTTAGTTTTTTGTTTTTCTTTGTAGCAACAGACAGTTTGATGAAGTTAAAATTTATAACATGTAACTGATGAGGCCCAAAACACGCCACAGTAATCTACTGTAACTTTTATTGATATATCTACTGTTATATGTTATATTCTTTATATGTATTGTGATGATTTGTTGTCAGAAAACGAGCTGTTACATATTATTAGTTATTTCCATTGCCAGTTATTATCATGTATTTTTGTTAGATTAGCTGATGTTTTCCTTGGGAAAAGAGTGCAATCAGTAAATAAAATCAGTAAATAAAATCAGTAAATAAAATACAAACACATACAATCAGTAAATAAAATCAGTAAATAAAATCAGTAAATAAAATACAAACACATACAATCAGTAAATAAAATCAGTAAATAAAATCAGTAAATACAATCAGTAAATAAAATCAGTAAATAAAATACAAACACATACAATCAGTAAATACAATCAGTAAATAAAATCAGTAAATAAAATCAGTAAATAAAATCAGTAAATAAAATCAGTAAATAAAATCAGTAAATAAAATACACACATACAATCAGTAAATAAAATCAGTAAATAAAATCAGTAAATAAAATACAAACACATAAAATCAGTAAATAAAATCAGTGTGTGAGCTGAGGATTGATTTATTTTTTGCTTGAATCTTTCCTGCTTTAGTTTCATTGAGGAATATGAAAATATTTATTCAGGTGAGTAAATCCACAGAATTTAGTGTTGTTAACTCTCAGTGTCTCTGTGGTGGCCAAGATCAACTGGTGTCAGTCAACACCCTGAAAAAGTGTTGTGGTCTCACGGAGACGGGTGCCGTGGACTCCTGTAGTCTTTCAAGCTATAAGCTGTCTGATAAACGCCTCGGGTTAAACATCTGTGATTTTCTACAGTGGAAATGTCCATCTCAGAGTAACTCTTTCTAGAGCATGTCCACATGTGATGTCCACTCATCAATATTCACTCATAAATCTCTACTCATAATGTCTAGTCATTGCTGTCATGCTCCTGAGGTCCAGGCGATCAGTGTTCCTGTCTCTTTCTTCTCTTAGGATCTGCCTGATTAATCCCGACTTCCTACCTCTGGATGGAGTTCTCTTTAATTTGAGACCACTGTGTGAAGCTGAGGATAATGT
Source organism: Silurus lanzhouensis (assembly GCA_039877035.1). Taxonomy (NCBI): domain Eukaryota; kingdom Metazoa; phylum Chordata; class Actinopteri; order Siluriformes; family Siluridae; genus Silurus; species Silurus lanzhouensis. The sequence continues at coordinate 1,354,567 of JBCEWE010000489.1, forward strand.
TTACTCATTATGTACACTCATTATTTTTAATTCAAAATGTTTACTCAAAATACCTATCCGTAATTTCTACTCATACATATCCACTTACAATATCGACTCAATATATTAACACATAAATGTCCAATCATAATGTAAATTTTCGACTGAAAAACATTTGCTTGATTTGTATGTGAGAGAGCAGTCTATAGTCTCTCCCTGACAGTAGCAGCACCTCGTCCAAACCTGAAACCAGATTCTGGACTCATTGTTCTGTGTTTGATGTTTTCATCCTTCAATAAGTTATATGGCTGTGGGCACACTGCAGGCTGAGAAAGCAGACATAATGTCATTAATACGTGACGTGTCCCACCACGATCCATTGAGAGCTCAGGGTGTCCCCGGGGGAAACTCCTCTTTATTCCCACAGTCTCGGCAGATATTCTCCTCGGATAAAG